>BMAO01016855.1:0-76969 GCA_019973975.1 Trichonephila clavata | reverse complement strand
CTCCATAATCTATGATTAGCGGAAGCAAACTTCCCAGTATTGATTCACATTAAATGTTGTTTAAGAGAGGATATCCTATAGCTTGCGTGAATAAACTAGAATCAGTTGTGATGGTGACATAGGAAGCCGCTCAAGTTTCATGTTTCAGAATTTAATAGAATTGAAGAGAAGAATTGTGGAGTACATCGCTCATCCTATGAGCCGATTATAGTTTTAAAATATATTGTCTTGAATTTTTGGAAGTAACTAAAGGAAGACATCGATTCGTATTTCTTACTTGAAATTAATGGTTTGGCTTACAAATCAATGTTATTATTACTTTTATGCATGATTTAGAATCTCAAATTATAAAAAGTAAATTAAAACAATAAAACTTTCTTGATATTTTTAAATCTACATAAATCAACTTATTATTTCTGGTTTTAAAATATAATATCAATTAATGTTATTATTGCTTTATTTATTACAATAAAATTTACTCAATCGTGAAGATCAATGATGTTTCTAATGAAAAATCTAAGGTAATATGAAATCTTACCAATAATTACGAGCCAATCACTCACGATCTATAATATTGATTCATACAAAAATATTGCATGCAACGCAAGTGTAATATTTTGTGTAGTTTACTTAAAGAATGCTTATTAATCTGGGAAAAAATAAAATAAATATTGTCTATCTCTTTTTCAAAGTTGTTAATTTGCTGAATGGGATAGAATCTTACTCAACAAATCATTTGCTCTGCATACTGCTTTTTTTCCAATTCATATTATTAGTTCATCCAGGCTCCCTGTATATAAATATATACAGGGAGCCTGGATGACGGTTGACGAAGGAGTTGGTTGTACGCGTGCATTTCTTACGATGTTGCGGTCTTCTCAACGACTGGTCTGTCGAGGGTGTCCTGAGTCTGGTCTTTGTGTAAATGACATCTCTCGGATCCACTGGTCCCAAAACTTCATCACTACACAATCAGAGCAGCCTAGTTGACAAGCTACTTGCCTAACTGACCACCCAGCATCCATCATGTCGATGATTCTCCCCCACTCAAATTGCGACAGATACTCATATTGTCTTCGAAAATGGCGTAATGGCATATCTACCTCATCCCTTCCTTTGTAAGCGATTCAGCACACTCAAGCAAGCTTTGGTTAACTGTTTTATACTCCACGGAGATCGACCTTAAACGCCCTATACCAACTATACGTAATGCGCAATCACGCTGCATTTTTAATCATGAGCATATCTCTCCAACATTTATCTCCATGTCCAGTTTCGTTACGATCCCACAATTAATTCTTGCCACGTCCATGAGTGTATGTATATATCTTGTTCAAATTTTCAATCGTTAAAATTATTTTTACTCTCATCCACTCAAGTTCAAGTATATTTTTAAAATTGTTATTGGACGATACACTTGATGATAATGCAGTTTTTTTCAAATAATTATTCATTAATTAAGTTTAATTACTTAATTATAGTTTAAGATATATATTTCAGTAGATATCATTCCTCTAGATGGCTGCATCATTTTATAAAACTTATTTTGTTTAATTTTTGATGAAGATTTACCTTAGTCTGAATAACCATATGCTAGTTAGACATCAGCATTCCTTTTTTTTTAGATAAATTCTTACCTATTATATTCAACTTTTATTGAAAAAGTGTAGTTACAAATTTAATGTGGTTGAAAATTTTTAATATAAATTTAAAAGGTGTTTTGCCGTTTAACCCTCTCGCTGCGTAGTACTATGTCTGCTACATGTATTTTGCTCGTGGAAATCTCGGGATGCGCAGCGAGAGGGTTAATATTGTAATTATGTCATATGTATCTACATATATTTTCTAATTGTAATTATTTAATGAAAAGTAACTAAAATTAATTTTTTCTTTGTTGACCTTAGTAGGAATTGTTTTAATGTTTTTTTTAAATATTACTTGTTTAAAATAATATTGCTATTATTATTATCATTGGTATTTAGGTGATTAATTTGAAAATATTGTATTGCTTCTTTAACTGAATTGATTTCAATAAGGAACTGTAAGGTAAAAATTAAGACTTAAGTAGAGCAATTGCAAGACAGGATGTAAATGTTTCTGTTTTTAAATGTTAGGATGAATTCTTGCTAGATATCTGTATTTGGCAGTATACAAAAAGAATAAAATCATTAAATGTTTTAAAAATGATTCATTACTTTTGCAGTTTCAAAAAAAGAATCAACCTTTGCGTATAAAGGAAAATAAATAATGACCTAAATCTTTCGGTTTCTTAATGGAAGCAATATAAATACGGTTAATAGAAGCCATTTACTGGGAAGCCATGTAATTATATACAGCAGTAAACTTCCAATCCATTAAAAAATTCTGCATTTTATTTCGAGTTAATATTTTAGATGAATATTAAGAGCCCCTTATAAAAAGAAACACTATGAAAAGAAAAGAGAAAAATATAGTTCAGTAATACACGTGTTTATAATAAAGGGAAAAAAATTAAGGCATAATTTGACTCATTTTGTAACATGAGCCATGAGGCATTAAATGTCATCAAGTATTGTTTCAAAAATATAGTGGATTCATTACAAGTGTTTGATTTTATTTTCTTGTATTCATCCTGCTAAATATAAATTTCCTGATCATTTTAGTTGCCGTGGAAACCGAATGGTCATATTCATGTACTCGTGACCAGTGTTGAATCTGTCGAGTCGTGGGTTCGAGTGTTTGTGTAATTAGAAAACCACTGTAAACAGGGGCTGATGCATAAGAAATACATCGAATCTCACAATCTTTATTTTGGGGGTGGTGTAGAAGTTAAAGATACATGACTCTGATTTTCAAAATTACTTAGTCTATCACCAGCAGCTCTCGTTGTGCTGGCTGATTCCCCTCCTGCATTCTGTCCAGTAGTAGACTGCCTTCCCCTTTTCTACCATTATTCGGGGGGCTCTTACCCTTTTCAATCGTTTTATTGCTCGTATTCTTTTCCGACTTTTGTGTTTCCCCTTCTCTACTTTCTTTGATGTGGGTTCAGGGGAGGGGAGAAAGCTGTATATGTTCTTGTGGTTGTACACTCCCTTTTGTCCCCCATTTTTGACCTGCTACATTTCGATGACAACTCTTTCTTGTTTGTTTGGGGTTCTTCATCGGTGCAGCCCTTTTCCTTCTGTAAGGTTCCACGTGTTTTGTAGCACCGATGAGTTTTGTATGTGTGTTTTTGTGTGCGCTGTCTTTCTCAGTGCCGGTTTATCCATCGGGGGGTTCAGACGGGCACCTAGGGGCTCGGAGGGGACCAAAAGGGTCCGGATAAGCTAGACTTAACCACATTTTCTGGTTATAGATTTCGATCCTCCAGTGCCAATGGGCCTTCTGCTCCCAGGGCCCAAAATGAGCTTAAATCGGCACTGGTCTCTCTTTTAAAAAATATAATAGAAAAAGGTTATAGATTTGCACCTTGTTTAATCCACTGGTCCTTTTGTAATTTTTTGTTTGTTTTGTTTTCTCCCATTTACAAGTGGTACACTTTGGCACTTCATTTCTTATCCAAGGAGTTTCCTGCCTCATTAGTGAGAAAGTACCCTTTTTTTTAAAAGTATATACATATTTATTTTTATACTGTTTATTTATTTCCCAGCAGGTGAACGGTCACTTTTGTTTAGTATATTTATCTTATACTATATTTTATTTACTCTATTAAAATTTATTTTTTTGTTTAGTATATTTATCTTATACTATACCTTTTTTTTATTCTCAAGAATTTTGGATGATCCTTAATGACGTGTCATTTTGTATGTTTATTTCCTTTTGTGTATCCATAAATTGTCTTCTCAGAGGTCCAGTTCGAATCTTGAAGCTCTTTGAGTGAGCTCGGTCCTCCCGAGTATATATGTAATCTTTTGTAGTTTGTCGTAGTTAATTGGCAATAGAGAGACAAATATAATCAGGTTTACACATAAGATAAGTAAGATTATGTACATTATTTTAATTTCCCTTTTTAAAGGTATTTTTACACTACTTTTATTTATAATTTACGTATTGTTTTTGTTCAGTGTAAATTATCATCATCAATAATTCCAGTAATGGAGTTAATTAACTTAAAATATTACCATTTAATAAAAAAAATCAAATAAGGGGGTATATTACCAGTATCACTGCTGTGGCGAAGTTATATAGCATGGTTGTCACTAAGTTAATCCAATGTTTCAGGTCAGAGTTACAGTAACAAATACTAAAAAATTTTATATTGTAATATAAAAATAAAAATAGCAACGAATTAATGAATTGTAAAAATGAATTCCACATAAAGCATAACTATTTTACAAATTTACACAAACATTACTTTTTCCTTGAACTCGTATTTTATGAATCCGCAGTAACGCAGTATAGTTCTCAAATTAATCATTTGATTGTTAAAAAAATAATTGTGGTTTGAGTAAAAATTAAATTAAATTATGTTACACAATCAATAATTATAATTCGTGGTTGAATAATAAGCACGCAAAGTTGAAAATCTAAATGTTTTGAATTATATTCATCTTATGCTTCTTATATATTTACAGAATTTTTCTGAATTAATAGATACAGTTTGAAATTACGCTGTTTTTATCAAACATCTAAATTTTACGTTGACCAGAATTCCAATGCCTCTCAGAGAAGGGTAAAATGTATTTTTCTTCTAAATAATCAAAAAAGGAAATCAAGATGTATTTGAATTTCATGAATATTACGTTAACAGAAGATATGTATATTATAAATAATTTTGTATTCTAAAAATCTATGAGGCTATATGCCCACGAAGAACAATTATGCATATAGTTTCACAAAGAAAAATGAAATTCGGAGGAATAATAAACTCATAGATAAAAAATAACTTATGTAGACTTAGTTGACTTCCAAAGAGAAAATAAACGTCAGAAAAAAAGCCTTACTAAAATTGAATTTTAAAGTAGAACACAAATGAGAAAATAATTTATTTTAGAATAATTTCACTTTCTAAATTTTATAAGAAATGAGTCTTATTTTAAGTTAGAAATATCATAAAATCAGAATGTATTTGTACAGCATGAATACGAAGGCAATTACATGCAATGCAGCATGTTAAAATCTTCATTAAGAATAATTTGTTTTTGTTTGTGTGCTCAGTATTTACACACACACACACACACACACACATATATATATATATATAAATATATAGTCAGACCCAGATTCAATGTATTAACAGGGACTGGATATTTTGTTTGTTAATTCGGGATTACTCGTTATATCGGGATTGAAAGAAAATACAAATCTTTTGCACTTACCTTTTGAGAATTCTGCAGGCAGATGTATAAAATATACCCATAGTTAAAAATTACATATTTTCAATTCAACAGCTAAAAATATAATAGCTGAATTATTTCGCATTGGTAATTGAAAATTTTAAAGTACTGACTAATAGATAGTTGACAATATTTTTGATTCTTGACTAGTAAGAGTTACTTTTCACCTTCATGCAGAGAAGAGAATTCTGTACCATTTACATCCTGCTGCATAAAGGGGAGGTATGTTTTCACAGGCTCCAACCAATTCAAAGCATTAGAAACAGTAATAGTTTCGATAGGAGTTTCAATATCAATTTCTACATTAGAATCGCTATTAATTAACTCCGACAAATCAACAATTTCCTCAACTTCAGTAGCACAGGCATATAGGCAGTCCGTTACCAAATGTATCTTTTTCCTTAAAATCTTAAAATATCCCTTGCGTTATGAAGTGGGATGAGGTAAGAAAAGAATTTCCAGTCTTATTCAAAACTCACACTATAGTTTGCATTCATGATTCGTTTGCTCCTGTAAAGTCTAATAATTGTTTTTTTCACCCTTTCCAGTCGAACTTTACTGCTTACAAAAAGTCTTTTTTTGTTCCGGAGGAAAAGTATGTCATTTAAAAAAAAATCCGATTTTTTCTAATACAAACTAATAAACAAATTTTTCAGCTAATAAAATTTCATTAATCTGTTATTCGTTTAATAGGGGTTTATGCCTTTATTTTAATTGGGCAAAGAGAAAATTCGTTAAATATGGGTTCGTTAAATCGGAATCCAACGTACTAGCGTATACTATACTCGTATATCTGGGCTTGCATTTGTTTGCGTGTGTATGTGTGTGATTGTGTTTGAGCACAATGTTATTTATGTACTTAATGAACATGAATTTATGTACATTATTTAGATATTAATTGAACACAAATATATGGTAAATAAATTATAACACAATAAAGATATCTTTGGAGGTTAGTGAATTCGATTAATTTTTTTACAAACATGTGTCCATGTAAAAATGTTACTTATTTTTAGACAGGAATTTTTCAAACTTTCAGATATGGGATGAAAGCTTCGAAGTGACTTGGAAGTTTATAGAAAAATCAATATAAGTACACTTAACTAACATTTTACGTTTTAATATTTCGCTGAAAGTGTCTTTTTCTTTAAATATTATGTTTAGACCTTCCATTGTTAATATAATAAATATAATATATTTCACCATAACCAATTTAAATTCATTGCTCAAAATGGTACAGTGAGCTTAACTACAGTTTAACTATTTCATTAGTTTTACATTTTGTTTGGAAGGAAACATTACAGAAAAGATCTCAGCTAAGGTAGCAAGCAGTATTGACTATGCCAAATATTTGTTTTTAATGAAATTATTTGCAATAACCCGTGCAAGAAAAACATCAGAATGTGTCTTTAAAAATGAATATATAATTAGCAACTAGTGAAACGGGAAATATACAAACAATAAACGTGCCATTAGGAATGAGCATTATTTTGTGTAACTGGTAACTATTTAAGGATTAAAACACAGAAAAAGGTAAAGTTGCACTTTTATCTCTCGTAAAATAAAGCAATATTTTTGGCGTACAATACCCCTTTAGAGCTGTTCGTATTCCGAAGCACCATATTATTATTCAACTGAAGTACTGTATTTTTATTCCTTAAAAATTGCGCTACAACAGTGGTAGAAGTAATAATTCAAGACACCTTTAAGCATTCCCTTTTACTACTGTTATAAAAAACTTTTATTACATGTAAGGTCTAAAAAGTGCATTTCATTTGTTTTTCCAATTTTCTATTTCATCTACAAATGAATTCATATTCCACAAATGAATTCATATAAAATTAATGGTTGATGTATTGTTCATCAAATAAGAGAAATTGAACTCTTATTTTCTGTTAACGTTTAAGAAGGTTTGATAACCCCACTTTCTGAATGTAAAGTAATTTTTAACATCACTTAGTGATGTTTATGATAGAAATGATGCTAATATATTGATCGATAAACAAAATACAGATTCAGTTGGTATCTGTATTCTAAATGCATGTTTCTTGAGTTTAAATGGTCAAAAGTTGGAAATATAAAATCAATTTATAAATATTTTTGAATCTAGGTTTATCACTAAATATACCTAGGTATCCCAAAAACGTATGTGAAAATGTGTGTGGAAAAGCATTGCAACTATAAATATACATTCTTACTGAGAAACGATAAAGAGAAAATACGCAAGTGACTTTTGAGAGTTTCATATTTTTAGATGCTTTTAAGAAAAAGATAAATAAATATCACGGAAAGAGTCCATTAAGTCTTTGAGTGCAACAATATACCACATTTTATTTTCAAAATGTGTACAACTTTTAAATAAATGGAATTTTTAAATTTGCTTAAACTGACTCTTAAAAAGGAAAACCTTATATAACAAAATATATAATATTTATTGGCAAACATATTATAAATATAAAAAAAAATATCTTTCAAGCTGTGAAAGACGTAATTCGTGGGTGAATGAAATTTAAATGGAAGTTGAAGATTTAAAAGTTTAGTGAAGGACATATTCCATGACGGATATGAAAGGAACTTCATGTGCTAGTTCTTCTTTCAAATGTCAAAAACTTTATAATTTGTTTCTCGGAAAAGCTCCCTTGAAAAGTTCAAAGAGTCTTAGTAGTCTTAAATGTCCAAGAGATGAAGAGATATTTTCCACTAAGGAATGGAAACTAACTTTAACATAAAGAAATGAATGTGAATACAAATGGACAGATAAAAAGTCAATATAGTGACTTACGAAACTTACAAAATGCCCATGTTGTGAATATATTTTTAAAATTCTATAATTAAAATTATGTCAATTTAACCAAATGATGGAATGTAACTAATTTGAGTAAGGTACATTTTTAACGCGTTTCATAGTTAACAATCTGAATTAAATGTTTGCTTATATTTTGTATTCTCGTAAAAATATCAAACTAACGACACTTTTGACTTAGAACATATTTATTGAAAAATGGATGAAAAATATCGCTTAGCAATAAAATTAAATATAGATGGGTTAGTAAGTGTTATTGTTTAAGGCTGTAAATGAAGTATGTTTGATTTTTTGTATTCACTTAAGATATCCGCACACCTTCAAAACGTCATTTTCGACAAAATTTTCGATTTTTAATTTTTGATGCTATTTAAAAATTTGAACTTTTTTCTTTAAAATGGTGCTTAAATTTTGTTTCTATCTTATTTAGAACCTAAGTTATGGGGATTTGAATTTTACTCGGTAGCTACTTTTTGAATCCGGAAGTATAAGTCTGCATTCCGGAAGTTGAAAAAAATGTTTGCTTGCATTTTTATTTATTTTACATTTCAATCTGTAATATTTCACGTTATTGTTTATAATAGATGTTTAAACGTTTAGTAGAAAAATACGAATAGCTTATTTTTTGTTAATTTTCTTCCCAGTTTAAATATTTGAATATGGTGATTGAAAGATTCTGAAGATTTTTTTTTACAAGGCATATGTTGATATCTTAAAAAATGATGTATGTGACTTTAGATGACTTCAGAAGGTGTGTTTTCAAGTCATATGTGTTAATATCTATTAAAAAAACTTATGGTTGGTTACATCAGTCCTTCTTAAACGTTCAATATTTGCCACCCAATTTTCAGTAATAATTTTCATCGCCCTCCCCCCTTTCCTCATAGGACAATACTTTGAATGCAACATTAATGCACTTCAACACTAAAGCTACAAAGCGACTTTATCATAAAATGCACAAATTATCAAGGTAAGCATTATATTTTGTATAAAAGTTGTATACGAGAAGCCCCATGGACGTCACTTGTAATTTCTAAATTTGTTTTTAATTGGGAGTACGAATAAATTACTGATACATTAAATACTGATACATTTATAAGTATCTAATATCAGTGAGAATATGTATTTTATTTTTTATTATGTCAAAATGTATTTTGTTTTACTTCCTTTCAATAAATTGATGACGATTTTAAATTTTTATTTTTGACTTTTCGATATGTTCGTTCCCCCCACGTAGAGTTATGAAGCCTCCTAAGGGGGTCGCGCCCCACAGTTTGAGAAACCCTGGGTTAGAAGACTTTCATCAAATAATTAGTTTCTTAAAGATATTTTATTCGATATATTATATTCATGCAAAATATTTTTAAAAAAATATTTTAAAATAAAATAATATTATTAATTTTTAAGTTCTTATCATAACTGCATTCCTATTACTTTAGAATTTAAATTTAAAATATAGTGCACCTGCTAACATCTCATACGGATCTAAACAACTTTGAAAACTTTTCTATGCAAACATAATAAATATAAATAGATACAAAAACTAACTCACTTTGAAAACAAAATATTGTAGTTTGCATTAATAACAGGAATGAATTATGGATGATAAACTGGGTTCGAAATTGATAAAGGATATGTACTGTGAAGTTTCGAGCTGACAACATGATAAATTGCTTTTGGACACTGGGAAAGTATACTAAAGTTCGAGTGATGGCCGCATCGAAACTGAAAGCTATGATTATGGATTATCTCCTGATATTGTGTTCGAAAGTTTATGTGCTTCAAACCTTCACCGACTTAGGATGGATTAGGTATACTTAATAGAACACTGTCATTTTATTTTGTGCTCCTGCTTAGAAACAGTAGATTTTGCATGATTGATATAAATATCAAAAATAAAACAATAATAATAATTGTTTCTTAATAAATGATTTTATATATTCTGCGTTAAAATTTAATTTAGTTAAACTGAAAATTGTTGAAAGCATATAACTGATTGCATATTATTTATTTTTAAAAAATATTAATGATCATATCTATTTAACAATTTTTATTTATTGCAGATGTATTCTTGGATCGAAAATGCTGTGGTTTTAACATGTATTAAAATTTTCATTAGCATTATGAATGTTGAATAATAAATATAGATAACTATTCATTGTTCCGATTTGCTATAAAGAATAATTAAGATCTTTTAAATTATTTTGCTTCTTAACCCTTTATCTACCGTAACATCAAAAGCTATAATTTTTTTCAAGCAACCATTTATTTTGAGTCAATACAACGAAAATAAAATATTCAACTTTGAGAAACGTAATCCCCATTACACAGCTAATTAATTGAATTGGTTCTTTAAAGTACCATCAGTACACGGAGGTTTAAAATATTCTCATAATACAAAAAGTCCGTATGTCTTTTTTAAAGCTGTATAAACTCTTAAAATTGATAAATAATCGAAAAACCTTAATATTTTGGGGCCAAAAGTGTTTATTTTTGGAATTCATAAAATTTTTAAGTGTTACTTACTTTTTTCACACCTACTAACATGTTTTACACATACACTTAAATTTGATGAAATTGAAAAATAATTTTTTTTCATTAATACACAGCACACGTTGTACACATGAGTGACTTTTCAATTGAATGTTTCTTAAAGCACTGCATCCTAGGTTAGGAAATACAGTACTTTCTGAACTTGAAATGCTGCACCTTGTGTTTCGTTCAATCTCTTTATAATTTTCTTCAAAATCTGACAAAAATTCCAGCAGATTGTTTGCTGGGACTTCTTCCTCTGAAGAATCATCTGTTAGTGCATCACTGTTTTCAGATGGTAGGCTTTGTAATAAATCCAAAGTCTCGTGAAGTCTGAGCTCCTTTTTACCAGACATTGTAAGAAAAGGGAGGGCACCTTGAAAATCTTCTATGATTGTTAAATCTTAGTTATACACAGATAAATGAAAATGTTGATAATTTTTGAACAAAAAATAGGTATTTCATTTAATTGTGTGGAAAAAAACAAGCTCAGATTAAAAGTTCAAATTTTTTTGAAAACTTTAATATAAAACAAAAAAAAGCAAAATAAATAAGTTAAACTAAAAAGAAATCCCTCCCCCTCCTTAAAAAAGCCTACCTCTATTCCACAATAGTAATGACAATACAACACAGTCAAGGACAATAATAAGCTACGCAGACGAAAAAAAATCGATATTCTTGATGTAACGTCCATAGTAATGTTGGTACTTATACCACAAAATTCTTTCAACTAAAAAACTAATTATATACACTGTTCACTTAAAATAAATAGTACAGTAGTTTTCTAAGGTCCTAACTAACATGTAAGAAAAAAAGACACTTTTTGACATTAACTACTTTTTCAGAATAAAAATGGCAATCTTAGCAATCCTTTCAAACTGTCAGCAGAAAACACGACTTCTGTTTTAAAACAATTCACCATTCTCGCTAAAACATTCATCATACAATTAGCTTTACCATCTATTCTAAGAGAGCGGAATTTTAAAATGGTGTTCCCACCAAGTACCATCAAAACATTCGTAAAAATGGTTATTGTAAATGGTTTTAAAGTGATTAGTTCTTATAAATACTGCCAGTAGATAAAGGGTTAAAAAGTTTTGGTTTATATTTTTTTTAATAAATTTAAAATGATTTTTTTTAATTCCATTGCATATTTTACTTTTACTGATTCATGTGTTTTCAGAGCTTTAACAAGGATAAGATCATTTACTAGAAAAACTCTTACCCATGCTAGTACTGCATTCAGTATATAAAAAAAAAATCTTCGATCGAAGTCTTGCATTGAATATTCTAAAATCATCTAATTAAATTCTTAGTGTGAGATTTTGAAATAAAAAAGAAATCAAAACGAGAAAAATATACAAAATTGAAATGTTTATTAAAAATAAATAATCCACACAGATATGTGGATAGTATTACTCTTGGTCATTCTCGTAATGAATGCTCCGAGATATATTAAGGATTACTAATGTTTTTCTTTTTTTAGATAAAAACAATGCGTATATTTAAATATCTCAAATCTATTTTAAGAATCTCTCTAATAAATTTTTGAAAATAAATACTTAAATCATAAAATAAATATTCTTTATGCTCTAAAACAGTGATACAAATAGCATCGTTGAAATGGTTTGAAAATATAATTTAATTACTGCAACTTTAAACAAAGTAATTAATATAATGGTTTTTGAAATTTACTCGACCAGTTTATAAATGTATAAATTTTCTCATAATATAAGGCGTTTATCATTTCTAAAGAGAAAAAAAAATATTTTAAAAATTAATTTGTTTATTGCTAGAGCAACATTAGACCAAATCAATGGCTGAGGCTGAAAATACCAATGCCCGGACTATAAAAAAATAAATAAAAAGAATTAATGTATGCAGAGTAATATAGATAAAACATCTATCATGGAAACCTAAAAAACTATTAAATAATGAATAACTATAATTTGTTTTTATCAAATAAATACCAAATTTAAAATATTTTAGCATTTAATTCAATTATTCCTCATCAGTTCTTTTGCAATGAATGATATCTTAATTTTTATTTAAAAAATTATTTTTGAAAGATAAAAGTCATTTAACCATTCCTATTTTGATTTTTATAAATGAGATTCCAGTGGTTTTATTCCTTCTCTCTGATACATTTTATCTTAAGAATTTATTTTAATTTCTTAAATTTCCCTGCATTTAAACACAATGTTTGCACAAATTCTACAAAATAAATTATACGGTACATAAAACATAGTACGGAATAAAATTGAAAATGAGACTTTCGAATGGATAGCAAATATATTGAAGACAAATTGTGCATTTACAAGAAATAAAGAAAAGGCTATTATGAACATAAATGACTTTAATTCGCTTTAATGAGAATATTATTATTATTATTATTATTATTAGGCTTTTTGAGAACTTTATAAATATCTCGTTAGTAAAAACTTATTTACATTATTGGCAGAAATATTATTTCAGATTTTTTCCATAAAACCTAATTAAAATAAAACCTGTAAGTCATTAATTTAAAAAAAGCGAGATTTACCACAAAATATAATTGCTTATTTTTATTATTCATCTGACGTTGCCTTTGATGTAGAATATTCTATATGCGTAAAACCAAATATCAGTAAAAAAAAGTGTATGAATTTCGTATAATTTTACAATTGAGACAGCATGTAAAATTTCATTGTATGCTTAGAAAAAAATGTTTATTACTTATATTAGAATAAATATTTAAATGTTTAAATACTTCAATAGCTTGGGGAGTTTAACATTCTTTCTGGTATTAACATGCCTTATTTACGGTAATGTAATTCTACATGTACTCTGCATACTTTAATATTTTTGTTAATCATAGAAAACGTTTATTCGTTATTAAGTATATAATAATTAATAAGACTTATGTTTACAGTTTACTTTATTAAAATTGTTTTATCAAGTTTTTTTTATTATACTTCAGTTTTATTACACTATAAATTGCATTTTAATGTAAATTATTTTGTGTTTATAAACATATCTTTATAATTAAGAGGCATACATATATTTCTAATTAGAGATGTTTATTTTAATCAGTATTGTTTTAAAATACTTTGTAGACTTTTAGATGCATTTAAGTGCATTAAAATATAGTTGGGTAAAATATTTATTGTTTTTTTTTCAGTATGATAGTTAATGCTTTTTTTACTTTACACATATTACCTATTTATAGTTCACAGTGCCATTTTCTAACCATAAAAGGACCAAAAATCCCTTTTACTTTCCCATTTATGAGCTCCAATCTATAATACTAATGCTACTTTCCTTCTACTCCCCGTTAAAGCTTCCATTTTCTACACCATCCTTTATGACACTATTATAGGAAATACAACTCGGATTTTACCACTCTCTCTTCATTGATCTTAACATTCACATAATCCTCTCTCTCTCTGATTTTAAGAGTCTCGCATCACTGTCCACACAAGTGGGCTTTAAAATGGTGCATTAACTATCTCGAAAGCTCTTATGAGAATGATTTTGGACAAAGTCTTCGATACTCTATAAGAGGAGGGGAAAGTAATGATGGCAAATAAATTAAATAAAGAGTTTAAATGCTTGTAATTGGAAAACTTAATAGGATCCGTTTAATAAGTACAAAATGAATAAAGGATATGTTTTTACGTTTTATAGTTTGCTAGTTTTTAGGTTAGAGCAATTTAATAGTAACCACAAAATTTAAAAGAAACAGTGAAGAAAATATGAGTTGAAAAATTTAAAAATGCTCAGATTTACAAAAGTTAATCGCTCACTGGTAAAATTGACAAAAATTGGAGAATAAAGTTTCCATTAAGACAAAACTGGAAACAGTAAAAATATTTATATTTTTAATAAAACAAGAATTATGCGTAAAGTGAGAAAAATATTTATCTTATATAAGTTATAATATAATGTCATATTGTCATATTTAACAACTGATGAAGAGTTGAAAAAATATATAAACTACTCCAGATTTCCATATGAACTTCAGAGTATATTGTTTTATTATTCCAAATAATTACATAATTGATCAACCATTTCATACTGTAAGAATATTTAGCCATTCCTCTATTAAAGTAATTGGCAACTATCTGAAACAAGCTGTTGTAGGCAAATTTGTAAAAACAACATACCTATCAATATCCCAAATAATGTCAATGATATTAATAAGGGGGAAGAGACGTAATACTTGATACAGAGTAAATACATTCACTCCCCAGATACTTCTCAACGTTGCTGGTTCTACGTAGACAGTTATTTTTATCTATAAGAAGTAATTCACAAGAAAAATTTTGAAGTCAATATCAAAATTTTTACATTTGTGATATTGACTTTGTTTCCGTCAGCCATCGTGGTACATCTTTAAAGACTTTCATCTTGATGCATAACCAATTAAAATTACAGCCACACCATTACACTGCCATCTATGATTACGTGATATTTTTGACCTGAATGCGTATGTCTTGATGTCTACAAACCCTTACAGATTCCTTAATTGCAGGGTTCCTCGCTCTAATCTTACCTTTCTGAACTTAACATTTAGCGGAGTAAAAAAATGAATATTTTTGGCTCACAATGCTATCTGTAGAGCGTATCTAAGTCGTATATATCTGCCAAATATTGTTTTAAAAAGTGATGCTGTAACGTAGATATAATAGTTGCAGGAGGCACTTAACTAGCTAGCTTATCTACTTCAGTCATATATGCAATATCATAACTATAGGAATACCAGGAGAGGAAATTTGAACAGTTGTATGATTTCTTTGGAGATGTTTTCATAAAATTAAGAAATTACCGAGTGATCAACGTCAAAATAAGGGTGACATCTTTAATTGACGCTCCTGCATTATTGTGTCATTCAGTAATTTTGCATTCACTAGATGTCTTTTTACTCAGCTGTAGAAATTTGATCATAACCCAAAATAATCATACATGACTTAATAAGTGCTTCATATCAGTTTTCAAAGGCATTTCCTGAAATTTTTTAGGATCCGAGCAATTAAAGCGGATGCCTAATGCAATAGATATTGGTTTTTGATATATGATATTTATCTACTATTGTCTATCTACATCCATCGTGATTTCAAGCCACTCAGTATCAAACATGTTTTTGAATATTTGGAGCTCATTGTGTAACGGCTCATTGAAAAAGCATTTTAAAAATGTTTAAAGTATATACTTGATTAAGATCGCATTTTAATTTTTCCAAAAGCCTTAACTAAAAGAAATGTACACATTTGCTTGTAACATATTACTGTTTTTTTTAAAAACAAAATACATAGTATGATGTCGAAGTTTGAATAGTATGTTCATCATTAAATGTTATATTTATATCTAATCATAATTGAACAGGCATGAAAAAATTTTCTTTTCCTATTCTAAGTTAGCTAATTTTGCCAATTCTATGTGAGAAATATGTAACATTTTTTTAGGTATGAAATTTTTATATGTATAATATATATATATATATATATGTAACAATTATTTTGAAATATTTATATCATTCAAAGTCTGTGATCAAATTCATTTCAGTAACAAAAATAAGAGAAGTAAGTAGAAAACTAGTAGAGAAATTTTCTAGTTTAGCTTATTTCAAACTCTTAAAACTATAAATTTTTAATTGCATCTCTGTCATTTCCAATTATGTAGTTCAATAATCTTCTTTAAAGGGAGTATAACGTTACGGTTGTACATGTTTTGCATAGTTCCAAACTAGTATTATATATTTTCTGAAAGAAGTATCAGCAATAAATACTAGAATTTCCTTTAAAAATACTGAATTCTTAAAATATTTTTCTTCCCAAATAAGTAGCAATTTATATCCTTTTTGTATAACATTATGCTAAACCATAGCAGAAAAACAATTCTTTAAGTAGACACTTGATTTTTGAGGTAGAGAAGCATCAGTTTGTTGATTTTGAGAAAACAGCAAAAAATTCTTAATTTACACTAATAAAAATATCGTATATAATATTTTTCTACACTAAAAATATTTATCTTGGTGCCTAAGAAGTAAGTTCACAAATAGATTGATTAAGAGGTAGCACCATTTTGTTGCTGGCTACATTTCTCAGACTACTACAATTTAAGGCCAACAAAAGACGCAAGCTTTTTGGCTTCTCTATTGGGATATCTATACCACTTACCCGTGTCCACGTAATTCTTGAAAGTCAAAGCTAGGCTGCAATGCCAGCTGGCTCGTTCATAAATTACTTGAAAAGCTTCTTGGATAGGTTTATAGAACTCAGCTGTCACCCAGACAACCTATTTTATGTAATAAGAAATGCTGCATTTGAGTTTCGTCCACCATGAGTAAAATAATAAAGATTTTTTTCCTTTCCGTAAAAATTCAACGTGTTGAGAGGAGTAAACATAGCTTAAATAATTGAGACATCTTTTACGTATTTTTTTCTTTGTAAAATAATTGTTATTTTAAAACAATGTACTTTGTTTAATATTGTTTTAATTTAGAATGTTAAATGTTACAATTAAGTACAAAATCTTTAAGCTTGATTAATGAAGAGTATAGCGCAGTAAAATATAATATGAATTTCATTAAAATTAAAAAAAAATAAAATGCATTAATCTATCCAATATATAAACAGGACAAAATGCTAATTTTATGAATATTACATGTTATGTGGCACATGTAATTGCATGTTATGATTAATTATAACGAGTTTGCTTCAACTTGTGTTAACTTAAGTAAAAACACAATATAATAGCCCTGCATTTAAATATGTGTAAGGATTCATATTATTATTTTTTTTGAGAAATTGCTATGACGTCTGAAAATGGAAAGTATTTTTATGTGTTTAAAATTATATGTAAAAACATATATATGAAACAGATTAAGAAATGAAAGTACAACTTTCAATAAAATAGCAAAAATTTTGCATAAAAATGAACCTAATAAATTAAGGCAACGGTGAGAATATGTAGATAAATACATTTTATCATGTTAAAAATAAATGTACCTTTACTCAAGCCTTATGGATTGGAAATGAAATTTTGTTCATTTTTTCAGCATTGTTATGAACCTAGTTTTATGATTTTTGCATTAATTTCCAAAATATTTAATTATATTTGTAGAAAGAGATCTGTACTTACAATCTAGGTATATCAAATGCAATACACTATGAAATCTTGTTATACAGTTAAAACCAGCTTTTTTAAAAATATTTTTGAAAACAAATATTTTTAATGCAGTTGTGTACTTCAATAAAAACCTGTTTTAATGTTATATTTTAGAAAAATACTTTGGATTATATTTTATTTATTTTTTATGAAACATTAAATAATTTGAATCACATTTAAAATTAAACAATGTATAAACATAACTACTTAAGGTTGATTAAATTTAATTCTAAACTTTATTTACATTTTAATTATTAAAAGTTTTAAATAAAAATAATTGGAATAATTTTGAAATACTTGCATTGTCGAAATCATGTGAATAAAACAAAAATTTTACTGTCTATCAGAATTGGTAAAAAAGTAATTGAAAAACTTATTTCTGTGTTATTAATAAGAAAATGAAGGTAGTATTTGCAAATTTTGGTATTTGAGATTGAAATTAATAACATAATAATACATTGGAAATTAACGGAAATAAAATCAGGTTATATAAAGAGAAGGTAACATAATGTGTATTTTTAATAACATCCTAAAATAAGAATTAAAAAGACATCAAGTGTATTATTGGCATTAAAACATTAAACTTATTTTTAAAAACTTCTATTTCAAGAAGGGACAAACTATACATAATAATAATACTAACCTTCAAGCACCTCATCTATGTTACACCATTTTTATTATTATCTTATATCTTTATTTTGAAAAACATTTAGTCTTTGTTAGTGTAAAATTCCTCTTCTATGTACTTTGCTTGATTAATTTTATCCATCCTAATCTTGTACTTCCCATATTTTAAATAAAATTCTAATTAATTTCTCTTCTGTGAATAATATCAAAGTATATTAATCTGTATAGGGATTAATTTCTAAATATTAAGTTGAAACCGACAGAAAGCCGAATTGTCCAAGGATTTTATACAAGGGGTGATCAAATGAAAAGGTACGAAACAACATAAAAATGAAACAGTTCAATATTTGCATATTCCGCCAAGGGAGAATGTAGCGAGACATCTCGGGATGCCATTGGAGACTCTGACTGGGATAGGATCATGCGCGGGTGCCCGCATGCGCAGGAGAGAGCAAAGGCTCTTATAAAAAGCGGCGTCCAAATGATGCGAGCACATAATTACTCGAGCACAGAGAAAGCATTAACTCTGATGTGTACTGTGAGACACTCCGACGCCTACGCAGGTCCATCAAGAACAAAAGACCGGGGCTGCTCACGGAGGGTGTGGTTCTGCTCCATGATAACGCGCGTCCACACGTCTCCAGAGTCACACAAATGGAACTGGACAAGTTCCAATAGGAGACGTTGCACCATCCGTCCTACAGTCCGGACATGTCACCCTGCGATTTCCATGTGTTTGGTCTACTGAAGAAACACCTGAAAGGAAAGCGCTTCAACTCGGACGACGTACTCAAGGACACTGTGAAGGACTGGGTCTCGTCACAGCCACAGGAATTCTGGGAACAAGGAATCCTGCGGCTTGTTCATCAGTGGGATCGTTGTGCTCAGGCCTATGGTGTATATTTTGAATAAAGTCTATATTTGTACCCACCGTGTCGTTTCGTACCTTTTCATTTGATCACCCCTTGTATCTTACTCAGTTTATAATAATTATTTTACTTCCAAAGTTAAGTTTTCTCTGCCATTCAAATAATTACCACATTTTCGTAAAATACTTCAGCATTACTGTGAATATTAAATTTACCTAAAGATACTCTCTAAATGCAAATGCATTATTGTGATATCTTAGTTAAATCCATTCAATAGAAAACTTAGAAAACACATGCATTTATTAACAATCATATTTAATATTGAGTTTAAATAATAAAAAAAAGTGGGTGAGTAAACACTTATTACATGTCTCTCGCTAACAAAGCACGTAACATTATTACACACTGAATATTTGAATATGATGTTGATTAAAAATCATTCCCTCTGCGAATTTTCTTAGTCAATTAAATATATATTTGGAGTAAAAAAAATTCTTAAAATCTTCATTTCTGATAATTTTCTCTGTCCTTATCTTTGGATAATGGAAATCTCTTTTATTAATGTAAATAACATGAAAAGAAAACATTTATTAATTTCTTTAACTAGAAAATATTAAAATCCTTATATATTGTAAAGAATTGCTCTGATTTAATTCAAAAGTATTTATATAACAAAGCTAAGCCTTACAATACAGAATTTTTAAGATCCATGATTAGGTGTTCAGCATTTTGAGAGTTTTCCTTGAAATCTAATTGGAACATACTTATTTTAAACAGTATCTAATACACAAATATTCAAAAATAATCACTGTTTATATTAAAATTCCCGATATATCTTTTTACTTCCAAGCAAGGATTTTTCTCAATGCGGGATTCTTTTCTGGAATAAATTCATATTTTCATATTTGAAACTTAAAATGTTCTCTAATTAAATAATAAATACTAATTGTGAACCTAATTTGCCTTAATATGCAAAGATAAATTTATAAAAACTTATATTTAGTATGGGAATTACACATTTAAATTTAAACTTCAAACATAATTTATTTTCCAAAACTTATGCATTTCATGCAAATTATGTTTACCGAAATGGTTAAAGAATACAATATTTCGGATATTATCGAAAAAAACTATGTATTGCATAAGAGGATATCTATGTATATGTATATATAACGAAAAAATATGTTTAGTTATATTATATGATACTAAAAGAAAATTTAAGATCGGAATGAAAAATTAATAACCTGAATAACAATAACTAAAAGTGTGCTACAATTTAATTTGCAAAATCAATTTAAATCAAATTTTATATTTTTAAAATGAAAAAGCAAACCTTCCCCGTCATCTAATAATGAATGGTAGAACTGGATAATAATATTAATCTTTTTATTAACTGCTAAACAGATTTTTTTTGAAAATTTCTATTAGTATCCATAATTTATTTGTATTTAAATGGTTTTATGTCTGTCATTTGTAGAACTAGCTTAAAAACAGATTATTTTTGACGTTTCCTTAAAATTTTCGTCTCTTAAATAATTTTAAAATAACACTCTGCACTACATTTAATTATATATATATAGGTTAAACTCATTTTAAGTTTTAGCTGAAAATTTGGAACACATCAAATTGGACCATCGTATATTAATTGTATAATTTGTTTACTATAAAGAATTATTTCATATAATGTTACGAAATTTTCTGAAAATAGTTTGCTGTTGAACAAATTCAAAAGCCTTATAATCACTTTTCAAAAACGAAATTACAACATTGAAGAGAAATATGCGTAGCTAAATGCGAACTAAAAATGCGTGTGTGAAGAGGTAATATATTTTTCTTCTCTACTGGGGCTACGGATTGGTATTATTATTACCTTTGCAGACCTAGTACATTCCTAAGGAGCCGGTATGACTTTTTAGAGCGACATCAATTGCCGCAAGTAATTTTGACACCCAGTTTCCTCTCTAGAGGGAGGCACCTGGGCTCTGCCGATGCAAAATCTGTACTCAGGAATTTAATTGAGAGCATCCAAGCCCAACGAACACTCATATGATTTTAAACATGCCGTCAATTTCTGCATTATGGGTTGGGATTTTCTGCATTATGCAACTTGGGTCGGGATTGAACCCGCAACATTAGGCGAAGTTGCCAGCGACAAACCAACTACGCCACTAAAGTGGTTAAATTTGAGCGCGCAATTGATCACATACTACCCAGATTCTAGTTATGCAATTCAGTATCTATTTTATTCATTAATGTGATAAGCAACCAATGCGATACCCTTAGAGATGTTGGAGAAATGTAGGATATGTGTGTGTTCAGAAAACGTCAAAGAGCTGAATACTGGAAATAGTGACTGGAAAACGAGACCTTTTTCTGTATTTGCATGTCCTGAGTTTGTTAGTAAGTGTATTTGCCCTTCGCGATGAGCTCAATGTGGGTATAACAAAGTGATGTGTTGCAAAATGGGTGAAGAATCATCTGAGAAGAAACCGAAAAGATACTGGATCGCATGGATCTACGCCAGGTTGTAATGGTGTGCATATTTATACCAATCCCTTTTGATTTAGTATTCAAAAGATTAAATTTTATTGTCCAATTAATGAAAAAATCTTAAAATATAAGCTATATGGTTTATATCTTATAAAATACTTCAAAGAAGAAAAAATTAAAAAAACTTGTTCGGATATAATTTGAATTGCGTAACATTCAACCCATTCATTTTTCATTTAGCCATTTAGTAGTCTCATTTTCATTTAGTTCATAAAACTTTGAAGTTTCATAAAACTTTTCACTGAAAAAACATTTTTTGAAAATATGATGATTCAGGACATCGAGATTTTGTAAGGGGCATACCGCCATTTCAAAATATTCGAATTTAATATATGTTACAACTTTTACCAATGATATGAAATTTTAAGAATTATCAGTTTTTACATTTGATATCTTTATTCGTTTTTTTCAATTATACTAAATTATTTAAAGATATAGTTTGAACGTTCATTCAAGTTATACTATAAATGCTACTCTAGACATTAAAGGCGATAAGGAAATTCGTTATCGTGTAAAAAAAATAGCAATTAACTTTTACAATATAAGCAATAACTGGGTATCTAGGTATTCCAACTGTTACTTTGCTTACATCTATTTTTTCTTTCATAGAGTGCTAGATTTCAATAGTTTCGCTTTTTTTGTCTTTTAAATGAAAATAAAAAATAGATCTCTTTTGATAGTTTTACTTTGAACCAATAAGAAATTAAATGCTTCGTATTAGTAAACGCGAATGTGTTTTTATTTAATTCAGAATTAAATTCATTGTAATCAGTGATACATAGTATTTAGGAAATATGTTCATGAGTTTTCCATCAGTGGCTCGAATAGTGATGCTATCTGTAGCATCACTATTCGAGCCACTGATGGAAACTTCTGGAAAATGCACAGAATGAAGAAATGTAAATTTTCACAGCTCCAATACAAAATATTTTTATTTCTGTTTTTTTCAAAGGATACAAAGGTTATATTATGCATTTTTTCATTACTATTTTTGGCAGTTAATTTTGTTAATTTATGATTTTCAGCTTTGTATTTACAAAAATAAATCGAAAAAATAGGATAATTTTTGTCTATAAATTTTCAATTAACTTATCTACATATTCCATGCAATTTTTACCGCATTTTGCACGGTTATAATTAATATATCCCCGATTTTTCTTAACAATATTTAATTAGATATGCATTTCTTAAATCAGTTATCTTTTTATTTATTATGAATTATGCATTTTATTTTGTATAGTTTGACGATTACATACATTGGTTTTACATGAGTTATTCTTAAGGAATATATCTACCTGGTAAATCAAGCATAAAGAGATTTTTTTATGAATTACGTTAACAATAAGCTGATATCTAATAGGTTAATGTATTAGTTGATCATTTGTTTTCTATTATTACAGAAAATAAATTACTATTTAAATTTTTTACATAGTTTTACCTTAAACGATGAGCTTATACAACGATCACAACTCAATAGTTTGAAAATAAGCTTTAGTACTTTCCTGTTCCACATTTTATGTATAATTTTGATAGAATGTTTTCTTTGAAAAACTAGTAATGTTAAAAAAGATTTAGTGAATATTGAAATTGTCTTCAAAATAGAGACGCAAGCAGTTTTTGTTAGAAAAGTTCCTCGTTTAACTTTGTATGTGAAACATTTCTCACGTGTACGATTATTCTTAATAAATCAGTGAGTTAAATAATATATATTACATACCAAATATATAGCCAAGTGACATTCATGCTTTCAACAATAATGAACATGCGACATTACGTATCGATTATTAACGTTACAAAATATCCGTAGTATAAGCTAATGATATATTTTGGAACGATGATTATCAAAAATGTAATAATATCTCTCTCTGTGTAATATCTAATTTTCTTAATTTAATTTACGGGAATAATTATGATTAAATCATGGAAAAATCATGTGTTACATAGTAATAAAAACATCGTCGAATACAAATTTTTCAGGCATTGTGTGAGGTAAAATACTTGATGATTTAATTATAAAATGATTTCATTTTAACTTAAACAAGCATTTTTCCTTCATCACATATCCTTTTGTGAACTAAATGAAACAGTATACATATTAAAGAATATTACTTTCTAATAACAGATAAATGAAATATATATATATATATATATATATATATATACATATATATATATACTACCTTATTTTTTTAATGTAGCTCAAACTGATATATTACATGTAAAAACATCTTAACATTCAAGGTTAAAATAATCATAACAAAAATATTAATTTTAGTTTTAAATAATAGTTATTGTAATAATAAATTAATATTGCAATATTAAAGCAGATTTAAATTTGAATTCCACATTAAACTCTGCAATTTTATTGAAAAATGTATATATTTTAGTCTTAATTCAATGCTATTTTGCCAATTTTTATCATTAATGCTAATATTTCTTTGAAGAAGTATGTTTAAAGTTAAAAGTTTGGAAACTATTCTGCTTCCTATAGAACTGAAACTTTAATGTTAACAGTTAATGTTTAAAAAATATTTAAAACACACAGTATTATTATGAGAATTTAATAACGATTTGATGCAATATGTGGAAAAATTGACTTTACTGTGTACAGAAGTAGAATGCAGTTTTATGTGTGGTCCACTGTATATTCATAGAGTAAACTAGTAAGGTACACAGTATTTCAGTTTAAAGAAACATTTAGAGCATATGGACAAATAAGTGGATAATGTTTTTCAATATGTCACTGAGTAGTTAATGAAAAAAAAAATATTTTTAAAATATGAAGTATATGTTTTTATTTATGAGTTGTATAATATATACACTCAATAACCAAAACATTACACACCAAGAACTAGTTGCCCGAAATAGTTAAAAATTCGTACGTAGAAAGATTATGTACAGAATAGAAAATTATTTAATTTTCAGAAAAATTGAATCATTTTTTTCAGAGTTATATATTTTCAAAGTAACAAGCTCAGTAAGGTGTTTACCCACCTCTAGTCTGGATGCCAGCTGCCACACGACGTGGCATAGAGTGATAAAGTACCCTGGTCGTCTCCTGAGGTATTTCTCACCAAATTTGCTCCAATGGTCGGGCCGGGTCATGAACAGTACCTGATAGATGCTATCATAACATCATATCCCAGACATGCTCGATTCGAGAGAAATCGGGCTGGCCAAGGAAGTGTTTGACAAGCTGTAAGACAGTTCATAACAACACGTGTCGTATGTGAACTGGTATTATCTTGCTGAAAAATAAGGCATGAGTACTGCAAAATGAACGGTAAAAAAACAGTTATCAGAATGTCGTTAACGTACCACTGTGCTATAAGTGGGCCTCTAATGACGACCAAAGGGGACCGACTGTCAAATAAAATGACACCCTAAAGCATAATTTCAGGTAGAAGGCCTCTGTGGCGTGCAGTAGTGAAAGCAGGATCGACTAGCTGTCCTGGGCGTCTCCAAGAAAGTCTTCGATGATCGTCAGGAAACAGTTGGAAGCGGGATTCGTGGCTAAACACTATATGTCCCCAGTCTGCATGATTCCAATCTGGTAGAGCCAAGTACCACCATAAACTGGCTCGACAGACGACAGTTTGCTGGCGTGAGTGGTAAGTGGTGTAGCGGTCGGTACGAGAGTAAATTTCTCTCTATCAGCAGTCTGTGAATAATCATGGTGGACGCTATTTTGTGGGTCACACGGTTGATAACGATGAATCAGGCTCTGTGATAGCTGATCTGATAATCAGTTTGTCCTCCCGATCTGATGTGGCCCTTGGTCGACCGCTACCATTCATAACGCAGAAATCTGCCATAGTCCAACTATTGTTGCTAGCATCTTCTAATGGCCGCATCGCTTCGATCCATATGACGAGCGATTCTCCTATTTGCCCAACCTGCCTCTTTCAGTCCAATTATATAATCTCTTTCAAACTCTGACAGTTGCTCGTAAGGAGCTCGAAACCTGCAACGAGGCATTTTTTTCAGTCATTGAAAGGTATCCTAAATAGTAATGCAACAGAAATTTTGACCATTAAATTTAGAAATGCTTTTTATATACACCTGCTGAGTTTTCAGTTCCGATGTGCTGGTGCTCTCGCTTTTCATTCTATGAACACCAAATTTTAATCATTTGCACGTTCGGTACAAATGTTTTTGCATTTGGAATTTCATTTCAATCTGGCAATTCCTTCTTGGTACTTCGATTTTTTTAAGTGTATATTGTTATGATATGCATGTTTTCAACTCTATGTCATGTAATAATATAATCCACGGTATACACACAGTTTAGCTGAACTTGTGACTGTTGTCACACAAATAGTATGAAGAAATAAATCTAAAATCAGAAATTGTTATTCTTTTCTAGGTGTCTTCTAATTTAAATATTAATTATCTATATGAAATAGGAAAAGTAATTTATTGCGAAAGAAATGTTTGATATATCAATTCTTTTTTTTCAAAATTAAAGAATTACTACTTATTCTAAGCTGTTATGCAGACAATTCTTTTTTTCAAAATTAAAGAATTACTACTTATCCTAAGCTGTTATGCAGATATACTATGCCATTAGTTCTTAAAGATAATATTAGAAAGGCATAACTAAGATGTATTCCTTTTATTTCATTTACTGTATAATTGATTTTTTTTTCTTAATCCAAAATAATATATCAACACATTTTGAGAAAAATACTACATTTACAGTATAATTGATAAATGAAAATTATAATTATACTAAAGGTGAAATGCGGATAAAATCCTATTTCATACACTGCATACCAAAAGTTAAACTTTATGACAATATAAAACAATTTTTTAAAAAACCTGACAATTTTATTTTTATGAAAAATTTTAATAATTGTTAATGGCATGAGAACTGAAATACATTAAATTAATTTTAATTTTCTCGTACTTCGTAATATTTTGAACCAACCTTATAAGGGACATCACATTAATTTGATGTTTTTCCAATAAAAATTTAATGCATTATAATAACTATACCATTTTACTTTTTTTCAAATAAATATACTTCTCAAATATTTAGCTAATTTGTGAGAAACTGCACCCTACTTTTATTTTTCCTTATTGGGTAGTGCTTCTATTGTGTGAAATTCATTTGCAGTTATATATAAACTCATTAAAAAAATAAATACAATAAGCATCAATTATGAAATTATTTTTTGCTATTTTTATCATTACAAACATACGTAGGGTATTTTTTTAAAAGTAAAAAAAAATAAGGAATTATTTCCCATGAATCACGCAAATGAAGATATTAAAAATATTCAAGCTAGGAAATTAAAATTCATATGCTAAATACTCCAAAATTTGATAACGTCATAACTAAAGTTAATAACGTCTTAATCATCATAACTAAAATACTCATTAAGATAGTTAATTATACTTTCAATAGATCTGAGTTATTCTAAATGAAAATAGTGAAAAGAGAAGTAATATTAAAATGAAAAAGAATATTGTAGCTATTGTAGCACCTGTAGAGATCTATTTGAAAATCAGTGGACTTTGCTGTTATTTTATTTAACAGTATTATAATTATGCTGCTATATGTAACGCAAATCATATTAAGGAAATTGAATATCATTTTATGAATTCACTGTAGTTAATAACAATGGGTTCAAGAAATCATTAATCTTGCTTCGGACATATATAGTCAAATCTTTTCTACAAGAGAGAGATGAATAAGTATTAACTAAAACTGAAAAAAAAATTAAATTGCAAGTTAAACAGGCGATATATTTTGAAAGGATACATGAAAAATTAAATAATAGAGTTAAATATAAAAATATAAAATCATGGATGCTACAGTATTATAAACATTGCCGACTTAGGACAGCTTACATATAAAAAAAATTATGTAAAAGTGGATTTGAACATGTTTTGTGACCAGCCTACCTTTCGCCTTTCTGTTAATAATTCTGTGCAAAAACCTATTGAAAATAATGGAGAGAATATCTAAATCCATTACAAGAAAAAAGTAACTTACCTAAAATTTGCATTCAAAAATTCAGAGCCCGTGCTAAATCTGAGTACAATAAACAAGTTATTGCCAGATTCTGAACCCAAATGCAAATTCAAAGCATGGGAATGGCTGAATAGTGGCACTTAGCAAAAGTATGAATAGGATAGAGATTAAAAACATAAAAACTGTAAACGTACTACCATTACCTTATAGACACTAAAATTATATATAATTTTAAAAAATTACTTACATTTAATTTTAAAAAATTAAGGGAATAAGTAATTTTATCTAAAATTAGAATTTGGATGTAACTATAACTATCTAGGAAAAATAATACATTTGTAATGAAAACTATTAATAAAGTATTGAATTTTAATCCTTACTATTTAGAAATTATTTATTCAACTAACTATTAATAAAACTAATTGGGTGTTTTTGAATTAAGCAGTATTAAGTAAAATGTTTATAGTTTTTTCTGATTTATTTCAAACTAGAAATTTATTGCGTTGTATTTAATTAATAACAGTTTTTCAGAATATAGAAACATGTACATTATATATATATATATATATATATATATATTTATATATATATTTATATTTATATATATATAATGTACATGTTTTATACATATATGTATAAATGGAAAAACCTGTAACTATTGCAAATTTACATTTGGTGTCCCTGAAAACAATATTTCTGAATCTGCAAACACTCTAATAAAAGATTGTAAGGTTTTAGATTCCAGTTATAGTAAAGTCTTCGGGCTTTTATAAAACACAAAGTACAATTTCATCCATTTAAATTATGTTCAGGAAACTGCTACAATATCCATAAGGAGTTTGCGTTTAAGTTATTTTAATATTGTAGCACATAATTAGTTTCAAATAAGTTTTCATTTTTAAAAATAGCTGATTTAAATTTTTAGTTGCACTTCATTATTTAACTCAACTTAAAATCATGGAAATAAAAATAAAAAAATAATAGTTGATCAACAAGTTAATTGTAGAAACTAACGGATTCGCAACATTAAACATAACTAATGATTTATTTTTGTTAAATCTATGAGGAATTCGCATTTGTAATCAAATTTCTTTATTTTGAAAATTTTGACATTATTTTTACAGCATGGATCTTGTTTCTAAATGGTTGTTCTGGTTTCTATTCGAGAGAATATCAATACGGAAATAAAATATATTCAAATTCAAAAACAATTATCAAGGATTTTTTAAAAAAAAAATTACGAAATAAATAATTTATGCTCTCTGTAGTTTTTATAATCTATTGCTACAATTTCTGAGTTAATATCACCTTCATCCGAAAAAAATACACAAATATATATGTTCAGTAAAAGCTTTTCACCCTATAAATAATTCAGTACTTCATAGTTTGAAGTATTGCTCTCAAATAAATAAATAAAAAATTATGAAACATATAAATCGTTTATCGCATTTCTGCTCAAAATATTCAAATAAATCATATTAGAATAGAGAAAAAACGAAAAACTTAAACATTTTGTGCTATTTCATTCTCTGCTATTCATGCTATTTCTTGCTCTGCTAATCTTATCTGTTATATACAAAAAAAAATTTCTCTTTTTCCTTAAATGTTTATTTAGGCATTCACAAGTCAATAATTTTGTGCCTGTGTATAAGTAGGGTAGTTGTTATTAGCACTTCATAAAACCTTACTCATCCGTTGCGAATACTCTTTTGTGTTCTCTTGTAAACAGATTCTTTTCTGAATTCCGTTTGTGAGGGATTTTGGCGACGGATCACGTAATTTCTGAACCATGATCAAGTGACAAGGACAACACCTGAGCTGGCACCCCCTCTCCTAACTATCACACCACTCCAAAGGGAGGAAGTTTGAGCTCTCGACACATTTAACCTGCATGGATTCCCTACACGGCGGGTCTTCAGTGATACTGGGCTCGAACTAATGACACGCCAGTCACGAGATAAAACAGCCAAACATAATAATTACATTTATTTTAAAAAAAATTCTCTGATATTAAGAAAACTATGCACATTTCAAATATTTTAACACACACACTCACACACGCATATATATATTCGCAAAAGTGTCAATTTAAAAAAAAAAAAACTTTGAATATGAGTTTCATATTTAAAGTGTTTCTCAGAAAATGTGCAATGCGAATACTTTGCAGTCACCCAAAGTAGGGAGAGCCAATGAATTTTAAAACTGAGGAGGTCTGATATCGCTGTCTAGCGTATCATGCTTGTGGTTTTCGCATTGAACGCATTGTATCTTAACAATCTGGTGTAAATTATATGGTGGTATTTTAGTAGAAGTAGAGATGTTTTAAGTGATCAGGTGTAGTTTATTAGTTGTTAAAATAGCCTGTGATTAACTTATAATTTTTAGCTTTACGTGTCAGAAAATCTGAACCTTTCCCCTACTAGAACTAGTTCGTGACAAATATGTTCGTAATAAACAACGTGTTATTAACTGAAGAATGTATGCTTACTAATTGTTCTTTTATACAAGTTGAAAAAATATTACTCAAGTAAATTTGAACGGGTAATTTTTCATAACTGCTGGAAAATATCTCACCAATTCAGCATCCATATATATGAATTAATAACAATTGGAGTAAACTTGGCATACTTTGACATATTTGTTGGTAAATTTATAGGTAATAATCTTAGATAACTGTGTGTCTTAGTAGCTTCCAAGACAAAAAATTTGAACGTATGTTACTTAGCAAAGAAATATATATATATATATATATATTAATTTCGGTTAAGAGTTTTATTAATCAATTAAGCTCTGGGATACAGAGAAGATATTTTATCAGTTGTTTGAGAATACTTAAATTCATGAGATAATGGAATTTTATGCCAAAAACATATTTGATTTCGTTTTGCAAGACAAACTTATGGTTCTAATGCACCGGTGAATAATGTGCCAAATACTTACTAAACGATAAACAAAGTAAGTTATTGATTTTTTAAAAAAAACCGTGTTGTGTCAAGGAAATTAAATGCATTATCCGTTATTGAAGTTTCTTTCTTCTGTTATAATTTCTTTAAAAGAAATTCTTCAGTCATAACTGAGAGATAATATATATTCAAAAATTAATAACTCAAAACAAGAAAATTGCAACATGTATATTATTGAACGGAGAAAAAATGTATGGGTATACTCCCTTTTCCCCTTCCAAATATAATAAATGCTGCAAATTGTAACAAATAAGTGCTTAGTCAGAAAATTGAAGTTAGAACTAAGTTTAATATTATGGAGAGGAGAAGGGGGAGGGGGTGCTCAAGAAAAAAATTGTAGAAATGATTTCTATGGGTAAAATTTCTTAGGTTGCAAAAAATGACACTAGGAACAAAAAAAAATATCATATTAAATATTCATCAAAAATATACCCACAGGAATAAATTTGATTTATTTTCCGTGTATGAATGCGTATGATGCAGTATGATTTACAAAAAGTGCTTAAATGTTAACAAAAGAAAAAACAACATACAACTCAAAACAAATATAAAATGTAAATAATATAATATCTAATTACATTAATAAATATTTTTGAAAAAAATACATAATATATCAGCTTGATTTGAAGCAGATGAACTTTTTTGTAAATAATGATTGATTCAAAATTAGTGAGACCAATTTTTAAAGCCTATAACTATTTATGGTGGATTTCTATCGTTTTATTACTGATTTTATTTTAAAAATGAAACATTTATGCTACTAATCTAACTATTTTTATTAGTGGGATTAAATTATAGTAGCGAAATTAGATCATCAAACCCGGACCGAAATTTTAAAGCTTTTGAAAGAAGATAGTTTAAATTATATTACAAATAAAGCCATTTAAAAATCAAAAAAGACATTTTCCTTATGTATTACTATCTAAATATTGGAAAGAATTTGACACGCAATCAAAAGCACCAGAAAAAAATGTGAATGAAGCGAGGTCTTTAATGAAAAAGTAAAAGGAGTTGTGAAAACAGTTATTGCTGTAAAAAATGCTCTGCTTCAAAGAACTTTTGCAAAGAACCTACAGATATCGCAAACGTCACTTTGTCGTCAAATAAAGAAATTTAGCTATAAAAAGGTGAAAAAAACCATCCTGTCATTAAATGTCTGCAAATACCGTAAGAAAACCGAAGAAAACGCTTTTGACCTCTGTACTTACCGTTACGCAAAGGTAGATACGAAACATGGATAACTTTGGAGTAAGCACTGTATCATCTGTCGTCCTCTACTAGCGAAATGAATATACAACATATTTTACGTGAAACAAGTCACAAAAACGCAACTGTTTTAGAAAATTTGGAAAATATAAATCAGCAATCAGGTGTTAAGGTATGGATGGGAATGTCCTCTCAAGGCATAATAGAACTATTTTTTGTAGGACTAAAGACTACAATTGGTGCTACATACTATCAGCAAAAAGTTTTAAAGCTCATGATCAAAGAAAGTAAACGTCTTTACCTTCGGGGAAAGTTGTTTTTTTCACTAAGATTCTGCACCATACCATACTGCAAAATCAACTATAAAATGGTTGAAAGATAAAAATAAATTAATTTTCTTCCTTATGAGAAGTAGTTACCATCACTCTGGCTCTGCTCCTTGTGAATATTTTTTGTGGTGATACTTAAGAAAACAATTAAATAGATGTACAATAAGAACACATCAAAAACTTCAAAAAGCAATCTAAGTGGAAATCAGAAAAATTACCCTCAAAAAGTTCGAGAAAGCTCTTTTGACTTGGCTAAACGTTTACGTAGAGTGTACTATGCTAAAGGAAGCCACACTGAAAATATCATGCAAATAACTTTATTCTATAAAAAATAATGATGCTCTGAAAATGGTCACGTTATTTTTGGATCAACCGATAATACTGCTCTATCAGTTTTGAGTGAAATCATTCTCTTTCAAGATCTCAATAGCTGGTTAATTGGAAGTGTGTGTGTTAAATGAAAGTTTTTTATAATGTTCAATGATTTGTCTACACAAGATTTTTCAAAAGCATGCAAACATGTATCTCATTAACCACTCTCATGCCGAAAATATATTTAATCACTAGAGGTAATTATTATTATTTAGAATTATAGTTGAATTTTTTTATAGAATAACACTTTCTGAACTTTTTTGATTTTATGATTTGGACAACTGAATATTTTAGTAACTAAAAAGTACTATTTCTTTTTGTTTCTTTTTTTTTACTTTTAGATTTTCAAACAACTGAAAACACTACATTACTACTTAGCTACAAGAAAATATTGATTTCTACAGTTTATTATGCTTTTAAACATGTAAAATCCTCTTGGAAAATAAATAACTGTGACAGCAAGAGATAAATTTTTAAACCACAAAATTCATTCAAATCACGTTTCTCAAAATAGTGAGAAACTAAATTTTAAGAAGAGACTATCCCTCTCTTCTCTTCAAAATGGATTATATTTATTTATTCTAAAAACTTTTCTATATTTATAGCTCTTGGTTTCCTTAATCTCGAATAAAAATACAATTGTTGGAAGGACTATTTGTCTAATGGTGTCAGATAAGGTTATTAAAAAAAATCATTGACCAAATAACTGAGTGATTCGGTTTTTGTAAGCGAGTCACGAATATGCTAGTTTAAATAATTCGTCTGAATTTATGTGTATATTTAATTTCTGTAAGTTAATGCTTTTTCCATAATTTGAAATATTTCAAAGAAAAGAAATGTAAGTCATTAGATTGTGTGTTTGATTAATTATTTCATAGAAATATTGCAATTGAAATACACGAAAAAATAATATAAAAGGTTCTTGTCATTATTTTATATGTAATAAGTGAAAAGTGCATGATTAAATGATTTATAAAAACTGTGTTAGATAAAAAAAGTTTAACATTTCCCTAGTTAAATGCATGAAACATCTAAATACATTGTTTTGCAAATGTTTAATGCAAATAAAATTTTGTAAAGAAGTAAACATATTTAAAAAAGGCAGGTGGAATCGTTCATTGAACGGGTAGTTTTAAAAATATCCTTTAACTCCTCAATTTTTACTGCTAGCTTGCACATAATTGATTTTTTTAAAAAAAAATTAGAGCCTACAGTCCGCAATTATTATAACTTTTAATCTAATAATATTACCTTTGATTAAAAATTTTTCCATAATTTGTAGTTCTATTTTATAGGTTTAATAAATAAGTATTCTAAAAAATTTTTCGAAAAAAAATTATTATGCATTATAATGACTTTTTATACATATTGGATTTAAATGTACGAAGATAAGTAAGGGAAAAAAAGGAGGAAATCAAGAGATTTTTTTATCATTAATAATATTATATGCAATTTGTAATAGAATGCTTATTAATATTCACAATATTTGTATAATTTATTACTTATAAAAAAGATTATTAACGTTTAACGATTTTCAATCATTTCATTTTTTCAACTGTATAAATTTATTTTAACACATGGGTTATTGGAGGAGATTCAGAAAAAAACTTAATGACTTAAACTAATTATTTTCTCATTATATATTTATCGCTTAATAGTTGTAAACTAAATCAGTTCAAAACTTAATCAGAATCCAATTACATTAACAAAAAATAACAGTAAATCTACTTACATGGGTTGTTGCTCAAATTACAATTATTAAAAATGCTATTTTAAAAATTTCACGAAATCTTAATGTATTGTGCAATGTTTGTTCATTTTAATACCTTACGTACTTATACATATCATGTTAATATTTAGTTTTAAATTTATTACCATACAAAAAAAGTATATTGTATTTAGTTAAACTTATTAAAATATTTAAGATTTTCTACATTTAAGTTTTAACTAGAAATATTTTGCAAGACAATATTCTTTTATTAATTAAAACTAATCCATCCCAAGTTCCTGGCGAAAGCTTGAAGCATATAAACTCAAGAAACAATATCAAGAGATAAGCCATAATCATAGTTTTAAGTTTCCATGCAGCCATCACTCCGATTTCAGTATATTTTCGTGGTGTCGAAACGCAATTCATCATGTTGTCAGCCCGAAACCTCACAGCACACACCCTTTATCAATTTCGAACCCAATCTATCATCCATCATTTATTCTATTATTAATATAAACTTGGAGGTTTAGTTTCTATGTGAGTTTGTAGTGTTCACATCGAAATAGATATCTCATTAATTTCTTCAATAATTCTTCAAAAGTATTCAAAAGATAATTCATAAATTTATCTTAAAGAAATTTTTGAAATTATGAAAAGAATATTGAAAAAAATACTTTATGCCCAAAAATGAAAAGTTATCTATCATCCATTAATAATTTCTTACTAATATCATTGCAGTTCTTCCAAATTTTACATCAGTGAAATAATATATATAGTTTAAAAAATGATGTATGTGCTGAACTAGAATATGCAAAAAGTATTTAATTAATGAACTAATTTATTCTCATTTTATCTGTATAGCATGCATTACGCATATTAATGCACATGTAAAAAAGCTTTTTGTTGAATACAAAACATGATTTTAAAATCGTACACGTTCTGTACGTAAAAAAATTCTACAATACAAATTTAAAGTCAATAGGAATAAAGTATTCATTTTTAATATTTGCTTACAGTTTATAAGCAAGCAAAAATTCATGTAGAGGTGTTAATGATAAAATAAGTATAAGATTTACTACATATCATTTTAATACGATATTTACTTTACAATAATAAACTGACGCAATAAAAGGCCCATACCTGTGAAAAAATAAATAAAGGTAGCAATTTAAGTTATTGGATGTTCATAGATAAAATCGATATAATCAGTATAATAAATTTTATGAAACTGGTTTCAAATGAAATATGTATGACACTCCAATTATCAAAAGTTATTACACTTTTCTAATATAATTTATAACAATATATAATTGAGGAAACTAGCAAGGAATACACATTTACCGTAGTAGTGAATACTAACATATATATAAAGAAAGTTACTTTGTGAATACATTATACAATATTTCAGTAAAAATTATGTATGTAAATTTATCGATCAATATACAAATACCTATTATTGTTAATTGAGTTATATTGATTTTAAATAGCTTTAATTGATTTTGTAAAAATTTCTATTCTTCAGTTATTTGTAAGTTTAAATTTTCCTTTATAAATAACAACCTAATGTTTATTCCTTTTTAAAAATATATTTCTGTTTTTTTTCCTTAGAAATATCCATCAGTTTTTTTTTTTTCTTAAACCATACTTTAAGTACCAAGTTCTACATTTATTATTAAATGTTATCTAAATAAGCTCTCTACGGGATTATTGAAAATAAGAACGAACTATTCAGATAACGTCAAACATACTTGGGATAGTTCCGGAGTAGACAAGCTTTTCTCCAATACTTTTTCTAAGCTCATTAATAAATCAAACGGACATCCATCCAATAGAATAAATTACTACCTGTCGCTAGTATTTAAGCAATCGGATATGTCACGCACATTCAAAATTTTCGTTAGCATTTATGGATGTGACAAATCATGCTGACGTTATTTGAATCAAAGAAATCACATATTTAAAAAGAACGTATTAATGTGCATTTATTATCATTTTGCTGAATTGCTTATAATACTTATAATTTGGTATTTCTAACAGATTTGAAGCTTTTAATTTAATCATTTGATATGCAAAATAGTTGTAGGGTTAATAAACCTTAATATTTTTAATCGCACTTACTAACAATTTCCTAGCACAAGACAAAAATTACTCTGATAGCAGTTTATACAAAATTATGCTAAATGGTTATTTAGAAGGGATATTTGTAAAACTTAGGGATTAATACCTCAAGTAAATGAGTAAGATTGCATAAAATTGCATTCCATTAAGATAGCCTTTTCTACAACTATTATAAGAATTAGGCTTTTGCGTTGAGAATGCATAGTAAAATAAACAAAATCAGAAGCATTGGGCGTTATTAGTTTTTAGCAGTTTTATTATTCTGGGTCATACGAATTGTGCATATACTAGTAATAAATTACATAAATTACATTTATGTTATATATATATATATAACATAAAAATGTAAGTTATGTAATTTACTACAAGTATATATAATTTAAGTATATATACACTCATGTCCACAAATTAAGGATAATTCAGAATCACACAGAAATTGAACTCTAAAATAAAAATTTCACCTGTAGAATTATCACACACATCTTGAAGAAGAATATGCAAATTACAGGAAACCACCAGATGAGGCGGATAGTACGTCACAATGACGAGAGTGTAAGAGAAGGGTATACAGGGAATGGTGGCAAAGAAGTAAAATTGTTCACAAGCGCTTTAAAAGGCTTTCAGTGCAATAACCGCATAGTTATGGCACAAAGAAAGCATTTGGATGATTTTTTACGTGGTAGAATTATCGGACGACTGGAATGTGGACGTACCCAGCTGGAAGTATCCGAGGAACTTGGAATCGCCCAGAGTGTCATCTCCAGGCTTTGGCAACGATTCCAAGATGATGGTAATGGGAGTAGATGTTACAGCACAGGTCGCCCCGAGTTACAATGCCGAATGAGGACCGGTATTTGGCAGTTACTGCCAAAAGAAACAGACGGAGCACAGCATCAGACCTATCTCGTCAGCTCTCTTCAGCTACCGGTACGACAGTTTCAAGGCAGACCGTGTACAGACGCTTAGGGCACATTGGTCTATATGCTCGTAGGCCTGTCAGATGTGTTCCCCTTACCGCAACTCACTGTCGCCTGCGATTAACCTGGAGTAGAGAACATGCATTGTGGACACCGTAACAGTGGTCTTGTGTGATGTTTTCCGACTAGTCCGGTTTAGTTTGCAGTCTGATTCTCGCCGGAAATTCATATGGAGAGCGCCAGGTACCCGTTATCACCAAGAGAACACCATTGAACGACACCGTTACGGTGGTGCAGGATGGCTCGTTTGGGGAGGAATTATTCTTGGTTCCAGAAATGACCTGCATGTTCAGAGTGTAACGATGGCAGGCCACATCTATCGGGATGTCATTCTGGAACAACATGTACGTTTGTTTCGGGGCGCCATGGGTGCTGAATTTCTGCTTATGGATGACAACGCCCGTCCTCACCGTGTAAACATTGTAGACGAATGCCTTCAATCGGAGGACCCGTATGGATTGGCCAGCATACTCACCGGACTTGAATCCAATAGAGCATGTGTGGGATATGCTTGGAGGACGAATTGCAGCCCGTCAACCCCCTCCCACGTGTCTACCGGAACTTCGGAGGGCATTGCTTGATGAGTGGTGTAATATTCCCCAAGATCAGATTGATAAATTGATACTCAGCATGCGTAGGCGTTGTAATGCCTGTATTGCATCGTCCGGGAGACATACTCCGTATTAACCATCATACTAACCATGTTATACTGTTTTTTTGTAAATAGGTTCTGTTTTGAAATTTACTCCAGGGAGTAAAAATCGCAATTTTTATTAATTATGTCAAACATATAGCATCTTTTTTGCTCTTTATCTTTTGTTTAATAAATAGACTTTACAAATAAGTCAAGTTTGTTTTGTTTCTGTCTCTTTCTTTGCGTGAACTTCATTTTCCTTAATTTATGGACATGAGTATATATATATATGTACTTAATTTGTGTTATTATGTTTTTTTTTTATTAAAGACATCAAACTTTCATGGATATTAGAAGCTCAACGCATAACTATTAAATTTTCAGCGATCAGATTTAATGCTTCAAACGTGGTTGACATATTAAGGAAGTACGCCTATATGTCTTAGGTTACTAATTCCACAATCTGGATCTCATTCAAAATACTGACTGTAAGCAGTGGAGGTAAATGTGCAAGAATTTAAACACATACTGCATTACAAGAAAAAAATATGCAATAAATACAGAAGTTGGTTCATATTTTATAGAAACGATTTTGACAGTTAGTGTTTATCAATAAATATCGTATTCTTTTGTAAATTACCTTCTATCGTATAACCATGATTCCTGACAATATCTCTAACTCGAATTTTTCAGGAAATTAAATATTTTTTTTTAATACTGACACACAAATTTTACTCTATTCATCTTGAAAAGTTTTCCAAAGTCCATTCAGTGTTCTTGGATGACGTTTTCCTAAGGCTCGTTTTAATAATCCGAAAGCTCAAAAGTCAAGCGTAGTAGCGTAGTGTGATTTTACACATATGTCATCAAATAGGGTATGCGTTACTCCTGTTTCTGATTTTTCTTTGCTAAATAAGCGGTATTTGACTTAAACGTGTAGATAGAGGTTTTGTCCATATGAAGCTCAACTTTATCAACGTACTTTACATATAAGGCATGCAATTTCTTCTTCAGAAATTGGTTCTAAAATATTCTGCTGATAGAAGAGTGGATAAGTTTTGGTTTTACTTGAGAGTGTTTTGATTTTTAATTTGTCGTTGTTAGAAAATCTTTCAACTATTATGAATCCCTTTGGAAACTTTACTGATGAACTTTGACGAAGCAATTTCGTACAGTCATTTCCGTCAGTTCAGTAATAAACACTTGGTCTTTTTTTACTACGGTCACTTAAATACAACCATACTTCATCGAATGTAACCACAAATTTGCAAATTTAGCAGCTAGGTGTTTTTTACATAATTTTTTTTTACAATTTGTTTTACTTTCAGCAAAATGTTTTAAAAAAGGAGACGAACTTTTGGTTTAAATATCTGTTTTAACTTTAAATCTTTATAAATGGTTTTAATTACTGTTCCGAAAGACATTCCTAGTTTTGATGCAATGAATCTTTGAGTCGGCGAATTTTCTTTTAGGTTCAGACACTTCGTTTCCTTGATAGTTGCCTGCGTTTGAACAGTCTCATGATAAAGTTTAGTGATCATATTTTCCTTTTCACTTTCTGCTAGACGCTTTTCCCATTAAAATGTAATAAATTATAAATACCTCTGATTCAAATGCAATTACCGAGAATTTTACACCTCTTTTTAATATGCTGACACGAATATTTCTCCTTGGAAAGCATAATTACGTATCCTTAGAGCCATATATCATTTTTGGGAGCCATTTTTAAAATAAATCTTTCATTTTGTATTCCAATGAAAAAATTCTTAGCAGAAGATTATTATAAAGTTGCCAAATTTTTAGCACAAACGGCAAACGAGAAAATGAATTACAAAATCATTCCCATAAAGTGTGAACGACCTTCTGTAGACACGTTTATGTAAAGTAAAAATATTAAATCCCCACAAAAATAAACATGCAGCAATTCCTACATATCAAGAAAAGTTCATATTTTTCTGAAAAAAAATGTCTTTACTTTATGAAATAATATAATTATTTACTTTGATTGATGATTCAACTATTTGTAACTGATGAAAAAATTTGTCAGTTTTATTACGTAAAGTTAAGTTAGTTCCACTTCATGCTCTTGTTATCTCTCGAATCTTTTAATTAGTGTTTTTCTATTTAGCTGGAAATTTTGCAATCTGAAACCATGGTAATCTAGATTTTTAGACGTGCCTTTTTAAGACCTCGGTTTGCATTAACTTGTGAGCATTTTTTAAAGTGCAAGCTATATGTGACCGAAATGTTTCAAAAATATTTGCACTATAATTTTAAAAAAAACGTAGGTCGATATTATAATACAAGCAAATAAATACTTGTAAGCTCAGAAGTAAATGAATATATCCTTGAGTAAAAATAAAAAAATTCTCATTACTTTAGAAGCTTACATTTTGTAGGAATAGAAAAGTAGTTTTTTTATTTTTAATTTTAAAAAAATACATGAAGGATACATAAACATACATATATAATTATTCCCTTTATTAGAGCTATTTATATCCTTTTCAATTATATTTTTTTCCGTTATCAGTGATCAGATAGTGAAACTAGTAATTTGATTAAAATAAGAAGTTAAATATTATCATTCAACATTTTCAACCAATAATAACAGATAATTATACATAGGAATGCATATATTTTTTCTAAATATTTATCAGCACTTACAATTATCCCAAAACTTTTTTAAATGTTCAGTTGCTTTTTTACGAAAAAGTGACACATTTGAGTGTCTCAAAGGAACTGTAATCACCTGTTTTGCATTAATGCTGGAATTTGATGGTTGTTTTTCCCCGCATGTAGCATTTGTGTAGTGTCTTCTTGCTGTGCTTCTTGTTCTTCTTGTCGTGCTTGTGTTGTACTTCTATAAATGGCAGCATATACAAATGAGGACGGTGGGCATTTTGAGTGCCTTCACGTTACCACTGGCATTATGCTCTTAAAATTTACAAATGCATCATACCTAAATATACTTTTTTTTACAATTCCAGTTAATTTGTTGGTATATATATATATATATATATATATGTGTGTGTGTGTGTGTGTGTGTGTGTGTGTATCAAATATTTAAAATTAAAAAAATATTAAATAATAAATAATTACTAAACATTTAAAAGTCAAATATACGGACTCTATGCATAATTTGAGGATCTCATTAATTCCATAAATATTAAGCATACAAAGAAGAATTTTTGGAAGATCTGGCAATTGTTATGGCATACTTACTACATTATTTCTTTGAAAAAAATTATATTGACTTACATTATAATATACTATATGCACACACACACACACACATTTAAATATGAAAGATACCGAAATGTACACACATATATATGTATATATATATACATCCAAGAAAGGAAATATCGTCGATCTGTTAGCAAAAATTAAGCCAATTCGTATTTACAATTTTATGAAAAACAATATATTCATAGTAATAATTTCATCTATATTGTGGATACATTGCCAGTATAAAAATATGCGTAATATTAATCATTGTTATCCCCATAGAGTGTGCCTACTTCCCATATACCGTAAAAGTATTAAAAAATAAAACAATTGTATAAAAAAAAACTTACAAAAAGTTAATCTTTATTTAGAATTGTTTTGGAAATTTTAATACCATTGCATGAGCAGAAGAATAAATCTTTTCCTCCTACTTTATTAGGTAAGTTAAAGGACAACTTTCTTTGGAAATAACGATCGAAAAAGGAAAATACTTTAGAGTCCCACTCTAATACACACTGCTGGCCACACAAAATGCAACACCAAGTAGAACCAGAGATATCACAGCGAAATTTATTTGGCAGATGACATGTTGTACAAAGATCAAACGAATAAAATTACAGTCTCTTATGACATGTGAATGATGACAGTTGTTAGTGTAGCCGGCATTGTTGGCTACGTCTCGCATAGAATCAAAGATGCTTTGGATGTATCCTTGGTATACTACAGTCGATGCGGCTACCACATATTCCCAAAGTTGATCTGGTGTAGCAGCGGGTAGTGTATCCCGGACCAGTCGTTGTGCAAGCATGGGAAACACATTTTCTATTCGCAATAGATCGGGAGAACAAGTAGTGCAAGGAAGCAATTCAATCTGATGGGTAAAGAAGAACTCTTGAACATTGCGTTCCACGCGTGGTCTCGCATTGTCCTATTGGAATATAGCTGATGACAAGCGTTGGATATATTGGAGGAAAGCAAGTTCCAGCACCTAAGAGATTTAGCTCTGACTGTCAAGTGTACCGGCAATGCGTACAAGAGGAGTGAGTCTGTGAAATCTAATACCACCCCAAACCATGATGCCGGGTGCAGAACCTGCGTGGCAATGCATAACGCAACAAAATTAGTTCAGCATCCTCTCACCATGGTGTCTCCGAACTCGAATCCGACCATCCTGCTGTTGCTGATTGAAGCGTGATACCTCGGTAAACACAATATCGTTCCATTCCTTTGTCCGTGCCCGCCGTTCATCGCACATTGGCGGTGCAAACGCCTATGGTTTCCATTCAAGGTAAGGAAAGCGAGTCGAATCTGGAGGTTTTAGAAAGAGTTCGCAATTAGAAAGAAAGTTGTCCTAAGGGAAGTTGATACCCGGACTACTTTTGGAATGAGAATCTTTGAATTGTGTCTCAAAGTTGTATATTAAAGCTGATAAATGGATATTTTTTTTTTTACTTTTGATACATTTTGGTAAGTAATTTTGCTTTTTTTGTTTACCTTTGATAAATTAAAATTATGTATTATAAAGTTGTTGATTGCTACCAGTCTGTAAATCATTTATCCAACAACCTTAGACAAATTCAGGTTCACTTCAGTGTTTACTATGATTTTTAATTTAATACACAATTTGCGTGTGTGTGTGTGTGTGAATCTGGTTATCAAAATGCATAATAGAAATGAAGTACATGATTGCCTTTTTAAGCTCCAATTATATGTTGCCTCCTTTTGGTCAACTACAGAAGAAGTTGTGCAGATGTGCATATTCCCACTTCCTCTAGCCATGTGAAACACTTCTCCGATATAAAGTAAGGATGTTCGGACCGAAGATTACAGCCTACTTTGTTACTTACTAAGATTTCCACTTATTTGCATACATAATTCCGCCCCACTTAATTTCCAAAATGAACCCTCTCTATCACTACCAGATTGTTTGAGATGATATTAGCCATTAGCGTGAGCTGCAAGTACAGATTTGATATTCTTTGCACAGAAAGTAAATATTATATTCACTAAATTTTCTTTCTTGAGAGTTGTACACCTTACTGAGTATATGCATACCTATTTCATATTTTATGAATATTTATTGTTTTTTAAAGTCCTATCCTTAGGCTTTCAATTGTGTTGAAAAACATTCGTACAGCCTTCTCTTCTTAACTTAAAGAGCTGACAGAAGAATCAAGACTTTTGTCATTTTCAAGCTTGTTGGTCTAATAGTTCTGGGGATTTCGTTAAGAGTGAATGCTGTTTTTATGAGAGAACGTCACATTCTTCTCTCTCTATCTCTCTCTTTATATGTAGATATACAATTTTATAGATCAGTTTATTTGAATTTTAATCAGTGGTTACGATTAGGAATTATAAATAAGGGGCTGAAAAACGTATAGACGATGAAAAGTACTGAAAATTCAAAGTACGTTAAAATATTGATACCAACAACAACATTTTCAATCCTAACTGCAAAAGAATATAACTTTTGTATTTTCCATTTGAATAGGGATAGAATAATTATTGTTGGTAACTTACCAGATTTTTTGTTTCTAGGCAATTCTTGGTCTCTATCTTCAACTCTATTTTCAATTCTTTTGCAAATTCGTACAAGCTGAGTCCCATTTTTTTCAAGGGCTGCCAAATGTGATAGATGATCTTCAAGCGATAAAATAATATCATATATAACTTTTCACTATTTTCAAAACATTGAAAGACATACCTACTTGTGTAGTGGCTACAGGGACCGTTAAAATATTTGAAAAGATTAAAATGGTTTGGATATACATTCTGAAAGTAAATGTTTCATGTTTAAATCATCTTATTAACTTTGTTAGTAATTACAATCTGTTTGATCAAATTTTCTCTTAAGTAGCACATCTTGTTCAGCAGTTGAAGTATACCTAAACGCTTTGCTAGCAGTTGAGAAAGTTTTTATTAATAGATCATTACAAATCGGGAGTTATTCCGCATTGAAGCGATCATGAATGTTTCCATTTAGCGCAGAAAATTTGACAGCTGTTTTTTTCTTCTTTTTTTCGAAATTTAATTTAGTTATCCCTGGAGGAGTGTGTGACAAAGTGTGATAGAATTTTTTGTCTTGTGGTGAATCAAAATGAGAAGTGAATATTATATCCGTTAAGTTTGTGTGGTACTTTTCATTTGTTTCGAGCAGTTAATTCCTCGAGAAAGCGAATCCACGAAATGTAAGAGTTTCATAGTAAAGTTTCTTGATGTTTTTTTAATTTCTAAAATTAATCACAGGTTTTGGAATCAGGATCATGAACTACTTTGAGATACAATACATCTCGGTTTTGAAAGTATTTTGAAAGAATCTTGGTCATTTTAAACATATGTTTTATAACATTTAGTTCAAAAAACAAACTCAGACTATGAGTTTTACTATTAGATCAGTAGTTTTATTTATTTAAAGTATGGAATATATCCGCTAGTTTCTGTGTTAAATATTTCACAAAACTTCGTATTTAGAGCTAAACCTTGCATTTTTTTAGTGATTTGAGAGTCAAATCATTAATCCCATCACTGTCCAATAAGGTAAATAATTTACGTTTTTCATTTTGCATGTCATTTAAAGGATGTTTCAATTAAACAGCTTAATTTTTCACTATACTGAAAGCATTGCGGATAAAAAGAGTATTCTTACATACATCTACAAAAGCCAGCTTAGGGACTTCATGTAATAATGAACAAATATGAAATATGAATTATATTTTCTTTCATTTTCACTTCTATACAATTGGAAATATTCATCCTGTTTCCTGCACCATTTTAACACTGAACAATTTTATTTCGAAGACCTATCAAATTTTTATTTTAAAATAAAGAATTAAATCAGTTGAATAGGTCTAGTAAAAACCAAGGAAGTATTCTTCGGATCTGTGGCGTAACGGAGACAGTTAGAGCCCCCTGCAAAGTAAGGTATTGGGCCTTAAGTAGAATTTTACAAAGAGTAAATACTTGGAATCAGTCAGACATTGCCCTCCTCCTATAATCCTGGACTTTCTCGCATTGGGGGAGGTTGAGGGGGGGGGGGTACGTTACGAAACAGCTTCGGATTCCGAATTTTTAGTGGTATGTATTAAGATCAGAGTTTACTTTTCTTGACGTGAAATGTTTAAAATTTCATCAACCAATGTAAACAGTTATTTGCTCATACATTTTCTGTTAGATGTGGTAGAAGAATGTCATCCGTGTTCCAATGGGTGGTCATTGACCCTCCATCAAGAACATTGGAGGATATGTAGCGTTTGACCAATTTGCATGCTGAAACCATAGTATCACATGGATGACATGTTGCAAGTCGTATATCGAGTACTTCGAGAATATTTTCACGATAATTTACATTATAAATCTCCCCCGAAATCAATCTGCATATACAATCTGAATTTGCACTGAGAAGAGCATGGCAGACTAGAGTTGCTTAGTTGACTTCTCTAAGATGAGATACAAACAACAGAACTTCGGGTATAAAATTCCCCGTTTATCAAACATTTTGTAATATTAGGTGGGAAAACGTTGATTTATATATATATATATCGAATCAGTTACAAAGCTGTGTGTTTGTAGGTTCTGTTTTGCTTAAATAACAATATATGTATTGATTGTTTTGGAGCGTCTGCATATTCCATACATTTGAAATATTTTGTATATTTCAGAAATAGTAATGTACAAGATATAACATTAATGGCAAACGTCTGCCATTTAAAGTCCTTCTTCCGAATTTCCTATCACTCCTTCCTGAGAGAAATCATTTAAGATACCTGAAAGATATTTGTTCACATTTACAGTATTTTGAATTTCACTATTTCTCTCTTCGATTTGTATTACTAACAATAAACATGCCATTTCTGCACGCGCTGATTGCTATAAGCCTGTTATCTTTCGTATAACCAATACGTGTGGAAATACAAAATTTGAACAAAAAATCATTTCAGAAAATAGAGTGCATCCCATATTAAAGCGAATTTTCAGCCGCCATATTTATTAAAGGTTAGAATAGCACCATTCTTTAATTTTCATGTAGTACAATAAATATGAAATGCATGCTGCCATAATAATTATCTACGCGTATTTTCAGGACAATAAAGATAAAAAAAAAGGCATTGAAAAAACAAAAACAAAAAAAGTAAACAAAAAACCAAGAAAAACGTACAATGATGCAATGTTCCACGTTAAAGAACAAGATAAAACTTTTTATTGAGATTTCTTCCAAAAAGGGCTTTTACTAAGTGACATTCCACAGAATTAATACTTCTTATGAATCAAATTAACAACACTACAAATTAATATGCATATTATAATAAACACTAAAGTTAACACTAATATATACGAATATATTTTTTGATTAGAAAAGACTATCTAATATTTAAAATAATAGTAATACACACACATTTAATGCATACATTTAGAGAAATAAATTGCGATTAATTATTTTTTAAGAATTAAGTATGTTTCCGGATATCTAACAATTACTCTCACTGATTTTTATCTATGAGTAAAACTCATTTTGAAGAAAGGAAAAAGATATATGTTTTAAGCTAATATTGTATATAAATGTATATATATATCTATATATATATATATATATATATATATATAAATATAAATATATATATATCTTTCGTGAGATATTTCCCTAGTTCTTACTTATTGAAATCATAGAAACACAGGAATAATCAAACGAAAATTGGTGAGAAAATATAACCAAACACATAAAATATTCAGTAGTAGTTAGTCTGAAATACAACTCGCGAAAAAATAAAAAGTATAGTATGTTTATGAATTATTTATCACATTTTCATCTACAAATATTCAAAGAAAATTTTATTTGAAACGGCACTGAAACTTAACAGACTTACGAATATTTGTTTCCTCTATGGCATCAGATATTTGCTTTGAGCTATTTCTTCCTTTACTGATAAAATATGTTATTTCCCATATTGCTTCCCCCTTTTCACCTTCCTTCCTTCCTTGAATATTTATAAACTACTACATAGTTTGAGATACATGTCAAATATTCTCTTCTCTCATTTACTTGACATTTTTATTCGACTTACTTATAAAAAATAATTAGGGATTGTATGCATGAGAGACATCTATTGTTAGAATCTTTTGCACTACATTATAACAATGAAATAAAAAATTTTACTTACAAATCAATTCAATTATTTTTTATCACTAATTTATATAAACATTAAAAAGACTTCCTTTGTAATTTAACACTCATTCTCTCTTTTTATTCTGATATAAGAATTAATACATTCAAACACATAGACACATATGCATATAACCGTCGTTTAATGTAACAAACATTATCGCCATTCTTTAATTATAAATTGAGTAAATACTTATTTTAATAGGGATATGAATAAACATACAATTTCATTAGAATTGTGTAACTTTTTGTTTCTATATAAATATGACATAGTGTATTTTGCTTTTTTATTTGAAAAGTCAACAAATTATTTCTGTATAATTTCATTGTAAGATACAATATTTTAAGTATTTTAATTTTTTCACTTTACTTTATGAGCAGATATTTAAAATTATTTATACTGTGTTATCGTATATTGTTGGAAAGCATTCTGAATCAACATTTTAAACATCTCTGTAAGAGAAATTTATCTTCATATATCTCGAGAGAGTTACATAATATTAACAGTATTATCAAAACGGGAAAATTTACAATAAATAAGCATTATTTACTTTTTTCTATGTTATTTTAACATGAAATTTCATACGAACAAATAAACTATTAGTAGCATAATTCAAAAATCATTTGCAAAGGAGCATATTATCTTTGGTTTGTTACTGAGAGTGTCTTATAAAAATCCAACAGAAGACATTTTAAAATTAAAATAAAAAACTATAGAAAATGAAACAACAGTCATGTTAAAAATTAACTATTCAGTTTAGTTGAAATACATCTATGCTATAGATTATATTTTTGAAAATGTGATTACCATAATTTTTCCTTGAAATTATACCTGAAAAGATAGAATTTAACATATGAACAAAAGCCAGAGTGTCAAAAAGTTGTGTAGACTAGTTAGTTATTTTGAAAAAAAGTCATAATAGCCTAAATTTTTTATTAATATTCCAAAGCGTTTAATGATTTACTGGGTATCCCTTCGATTAAAAAAGGCTTTGAATTGTTTCCAACTGAATCTTAAGCCAAGCATCCTTAATGGGGAATTCAAGCACCTAACTGAAGAATGTCGCTTGCAATTTTGGTAAACTGTACATGTGAGAATATTCCATATGTTTTCAATGGAACTGAGATCAAGATTAAGTGCTGGAATATCTGAAAACCGATAACATTTTCGACTTAAGCCACTGTGGCTTTTCGGAGGAAGTTTGAATCGATTCGTTATCCATAGTTCCCTTCCTAAAATTTCCCTAAGAGAAAGTAAATGATTGGAAAGGGTGTGGAAGCTATTGTATTGAAATGCATGTAATCAAATGTTTGTCTTTTCAAGTTTTGGGAGTTATTGATGCATGTTTGTGATCTCTGACCACTGAAAGAAATTGTCTCGCATAATTTTTAAGATTTTCAAAACAATTGCGTGGTGCAAGATAAACTAATTTGGATCTTGCGCTATAAAACTCCACAATCCCTCTCTCACTCACTTATACCATCACCGCATCATCACTTTTCCCCATTATATATACTCCTTAGTTATTTTTGTGTCATGTTAATAAAACGTAAACCCATCACACAAACAAGGAAGTTCATACTACATTTTTGCTCCATCAACAAATGTGACATTCAGCCTCTTTACCACCAAACAACATGGACTGTTTGGCCCTTTCTATCAATTATGATAATTCAATTATTATAAAGTTTAGTAAATTTTTAATTTTAAAACTGTTCTATGAATAGCTGTTTTCGTTATTTTCCTTCCAAAAATATTTTGAATTTGATATGAGAAATAATTCCTACTTGCCATTTTCTGGTACACCAATCATTACGACGTCATTCATGATCTCTCCAAGCGAAACTTTCATATGAAATATTCACAAAGGTAAGAAACTTAATATATTTTTCTTTGCACTCTTTTTCATACACCTGCAAATTTTAGCAAAGTACTTACATTTTGATCCTTTTTACTTCCCATTTTTTCAATCTCCTGTGAAAGTTCTTTCGGTTTGCCTACATTTTATTAGCACAAAATCATCTGTACTTCTTAAAAACCCACCAAACATTTGCGTATTTAACTTTTGCTGCAGTTTTGTAAAATTTGCATGAAAGCAATTATGTGCTTAAAATTTTAACACTCCTGTCTCTTTTATTATTCTTAAGCATTGTGATTTTGGTAGAAAAATAAAAACAAAATTTTTTGCACAATTGTCTTTTTACAACGTTTACTCACTCATAATTAGTAAGGAATTTTGGAATAAAGTTTCGTCTAAAGTTGAGGTTTTATTCCATCTTTTTGGCCCGCACTATATCAATAATTGCGGGCATTTAAGGTTATTCTACCAAATTGTTTAGCAATAAACATTCATCTATTTAATATTAAACAAAACGTCTGTAATCTAAACTAGAACATAAAACTTTGGTCAAAAATCTAAATATCAAAAATCAGAAATTCCATACAAATCACTAATCACAAATATTTAAAAATAAATTTTCCAAATATTGATCCCATCAAATAGTAATAGTTTAAATCGTAATTTAAATACTATAAGCAATTGAGAAAAGTTAATTATTGCGATGCATTGTACAAGCAACTTAGAATTAGAAAAAGATTGTTGTGAAATAAAAAAAAAGAAAATTGGCAGTTATAGAGACTGCTGATAAAAGTGAAAACTAAGAACTGTTAGTATAAAATTTGAAAGTTCATAATGTTTGAATTAAAAATATCAACATCCATCTGGTTTTCACATCTACTGACTCTCCGAGCAACAATTATATGCATGTGTTTATATGTTTTTCTTTATTATTCAAATATATTACGGGCTGTAGAAGATCATGACAAATATACATACAATTCAATTGAAATAACAGTTAATATACATTCATATTATTTATGAATAGTATTTGCATTTACTTAAATTTCAGTGTACTTGTTTTTTAACATTATTTTAATTGTTTGTATCATTGCCATCATTAATTTCAACAATACTTAGACTTTTTGTACTATCAACTACTTTATTTTGTTCTAAAAAAGATGCAAAAGGCTTATGGTAACTAAAGTAAGAAAGGAAAATGTTTGATTCATATTTATCTAAGTATCGCGGAAAAACCGCATCGATCATCGTTTTATATTTCGTAGTACTGAGTTTTCGATCATTGGACATATTAAAATTAAGTGTTTCAATTAAAAATTCAATTAAGGGAAGATTTTTATCATCTGCAAAGTTAATATTACAAAATTTTCAAATGCCAGAATAAATACGAAAATTTAAAATAATTTTTAATAATATAAATTTTTTAAACGCCAAAATAAAAACGAGTATTTAAAATAATTTTCTGTTATTTATTTTTTTATCTTAAAAATATTAGTATATTTATTTAGTACTCACTATTGTACTGCACAATGATTCTTAAATTAAACGATTCAAATAATAATCAAACAAAAACACTATTTCAACAATGCACAGTATATACACATTGAACTTTTCACTAAATCTATTCAATTTCACTTATAAGATATACACATCACTATACGTGAGCTGTATAGCTACAGATATACTGCTATAAGCATGTCGGTGACGCGAACGCATGAGATTTCACCCATCCAAAAAGTGTCTAAGGCGCACAGCACACTGCGCGAGCGCCAGTCATGAGCATGTCGGTGACGCTAACCCATAAGATTTTCTCCTACTAAAAAGCACTCAAACTCGACTAAAGAAGTTCTCACTTCAAAAATTGTGTGTTGCAAATCAATAATGATTTTTTAAAAATTATTTGTTGAGTATTTATTGTTTTGCGAGCACGAGTGAAGTTAAGTTTTGTGCTTGCTAAAATATTGCTTTTTCAGTCATTTCTAGATAAAAATAAGGATCGTAACAAAGTTGAAAGTGATTCTTATGTCAATGTGTGTTTTGCTAAACTCTCTGTGATGTCTCCTTAAAATATTTGGCCATTTGAATTTGCCAAACTGTTTCATTTGATTCCTATTATATTTTCATCAAAATTCTCAAAATGAAGGCATGCAATTTTAAAAGAGAAGTTCAAAATGCTGAACAAGAAATGGATATCTCTCTTGCGATTGCGCAACTGAAATAATCAAATGAAATGTATTCTAAAATTACTGATAACAATTCGACCAACAGTTACGAAAATGTCAAATTTGAAACAACCATAGATGGTCAAATTAAGTTAGATGCTTCGAGTTTTGATAATTAAAATAACACAAATGCATTTTCTAGCTGAATGGAAGTAATAAGCTCTTTAAAAACGTTATCTCACTTAACTCTGCGAAGCAATATTTCTGAACCATCGGAGCAAAGTTCTGAGAGTTCATGTTTAACACCTCTGGTTCAAGGCTCAAAATATGTGTTTTATGATGATAATGGGAAAATATTCATAATTGACAATTATGATTTTGAAGAGGAAGAACAAGAACTAATTGATATTTTTAATTCAAATCCAATATTCTCGCATAACAATCCTTTTTTTTTTTTGAAAATCGGCCCTACAACGAAGATTACCATTTCTATCCAATATCAACAAATTCATCATCAGAAGAAGATGAAGGAACGAAATAATACATCGATTATCATACAGATGAAGACTTGAAAGAAAACGTCGATTATCATACAGAGGAAGACTTGAAAGAAAACTTCGATTATCAAAAAGGTGAAGGTGTGAACAATAATGAAAATGTCAAATTTAGAACAACCACACAAGGTGGAATTGTCAAATATTTCGATTCTTGATAATCAAAATAACACAAATGCATTTTCAAGTGAAATGGAAGAAATAAGCTCTTTAAAAACATTATCTCCCTTGACTCTGAGAAGCAATATTTCTGAACCATCGGAGCAAAGTTCCGAGAGCTCCTGTGTAACACATCTTGTTCAAGGCTCAAAATATGTGTTTTATGATGATAATGGGGAAAAGTTCGTAATTGACAATGAGGATTTTGAAGAGGAAGAAGAACTAATTGATATTTTTAATTCAAATACAACATTCTCGCACAATAATCTACTTGAAAATCAGTCCTACAACGAAGCTTCCCATTTCTATCCAATATCAACGAATGCATCAAAAGAAGAAGATGAAGGTGCAAAAGAAAACGTTGATTATCATACAGGGGAAGACGTAAAAGAAAACACTATTGATAATCCTACAGATGAAGACATGAAAGAAAACAGTGTTGATTCTTCCGAAAAGAAAAACATTTTTAGAAAAGTGAAATTATTTTTGAGGAAAGTTCGAAAGAATAAGCGCTTTGGCGTTTCTTACCAAAAATTTAAATAACTAAACGATACCATTTATATCATACAAAATTGAACTTAGTGAAATATCATAAAACAAAGCAATAGAAATTCAGAAAATTATCAAAAAAAATTGAATACCTTTTCAAGTAGAACTTCAATTATATAAACGATGTTTTAACATAATACTGCATGCGGTGTGTTTCAATTTTTTCTCGGTATTATTTTCTTCCCATTCCTTAACAGTGCGATTTTTGATTACTTAGATGCATTTAATTTGCATTGCTGAAATTGCAGAATCGAATGAAGGTGCACTTTTCTTGGAAAATTATTTCTTCACATAATTATTCCCTAGAATAATAGATAAAGTCCTTCAGAGAGAGAGAGAGAAGGTTTACTCGGTCGTCATGTAAGGAATGGAGTCCTCAAATGGATTTTTTAGCTGACTGTTATTGAAAACTTCAAGCAAAGGTCTGGACTGTTCCCTGACATCAAAATGTCAAGCGAAGGCCTAGATTTTTTCTCCTATTCATATTTCTAGTAAAGGCTGGGACTGTTATCTGACATTAAAATGTCAAGCAAAGGCCTGGAATATTTATTCATCTTGATAGTTCTAGAGAAGGCCTGGACATCTTATTCATATAAATATTTCTAGCAAAGGCCTGGACTTATTACCCGACATTAAAATATCAAGCAAAGGCCTGGACTATTTGCTCACATAAATATGTCAAGCAAAGAGGTCTATTTCTTCATATAAATATCATAAAAAGAACGCATCTGTAGGAAAATATAGATCGTTGTTTATTGCTACCATCCAAGAAAACTTGTGGAGTGTGTTGCATGATTTTAACATCTCAAGACTGCTAGAAACCCGACTGCTGCAACGAAATAACATCTCTGAAGAAGGTATCAATTACTAATGGGTTGTATCATCTTATAAGAATGTACGGAATTGCTACTTTAACTTAACATCTGAAGATTATGTGAGCTTCTTCTTCTCTACGCCTGGATCCCCTGCTACTGTGGTACCATCCTTACATTTGATTTCAGCCATGTATATGAAGTGGACATGTACGGGGCTGTAGCCATTTGAGTTTCTAGAAGGAAAATTTTTCATTAGGAATTCATCAACTGCTTATAGAAGTATATATTTAAACAAGAATTTTTTTACATAATAGCCAATATAAATATTTTACAACAATAGGGAAAATTACTTAATAGCCTTATCATTTCTAATTTCAAAATAAAAATTTTCGTCATTCAATGCTTACTTTATGTCATTTTATTTTGTAGTGTGGCTTTTTGATATTTCTATAATGTATTAATTAAAATACTTATTTAAATTTATTTTAAGTTATATATATATTCCTCTGTGTATGGTCCGTACATTTTTTTAAAAATTATTTTTGGTGAGTTCTTATTTTTTTTAAATTTAGATTTTTAAAGTATTTTCTAATGAGCTGCTGATTTGTGAGTTTTATAAAGTTCAGTTATTTAGATAAAGATATTTGTTAGGATCACAGGGTTGGGAGGATTGGTTTCAAACAACATATTAGCGGGAAGATTTTTAAAATTACTAGAACTCACCCAGGGATGTCGAACCAAATGTATATATATATATACTCTTCTTTAAACACTGAGATTATAAAGGGTATTTGACATGAATTTCTCATTTTACTTTAAATAAAATCAGTTATGTGTCTTGTTGTTCTAGTTCCATTGTAAAAAGCAATAAAATACTTCTTAACATAACCATAACACTTAACATAAAAACAACCTAATGTATGAATTATTAATAAAAAGAATACAAATGCTAGAGAAACTTAGAATTTATATTTGAAAGTAACTTAAAACAGGGAATTAAAACATAACTTTAAATTCTTGAAAGTACTTTTTTTAAAGAATGTTAAAAAAGTACATAATATGTTTTACTGAAATTATTTCTTTAACACAGAATTTTATTTTATTAATGTTTTATAAGTGGAGATCATTTTATAACAAAGGCCATTGTTAGGCTAAGAAGAGGTCAATGCAAAGGAATGAAGATTGATAGGAATGGTAGAAGAACTTACAGGAATTGTGTGACGACTGTTCAGAATTTAACACCTGCTCATATTTTCGAATGCCCCGCTATTCTTGCTGCTCTACAAGAAATAGAAGTCCTGTTTTCATCAACAAACATATATGTGGATAATATTGAACAGATTGTCTGATCCGTTATCTGGGCTCATGGTTCTGTTTGATTTGAACCCATCATGGACACGACAATATCATCAAATAATTTAAAAATCGCCTGCGTCTATAAAATATCACGGATACTATAAAGATGTATCTTTCTCAGAAAAATATTGTAATAAAATCATGGATCTATCGACAACTTCAAATAAAAAATGAAGTTTAAAAATGTTCTTTATATGTGTGTGTGCATGAAAAATAGAAAATACATCTAAAAACGTGAAAGAATAAATTATAAAACAAAATACAAAAATCAACAAAACAACATGATAAATATTTAAAAATAAGAAATACACATAAAACAACAACAAAAAATTTCGCACTTAGGACTGAATTAGTGGGGGTTTGACTAGTACTATGGTACCAAAATTCTCTCTTTGTGACTCGATTGGTCAATGAGGAAAAATCCAAACAAAATATAACCAAACAAATCCAAACAGAAAAATAGTACATGGATTAAAAAGTTCAAAATGAGATTAAAAAAATGAAATTGATGATGAAATATATGTATATTACAGGGTATTGAAAATGCAACTTCAAGGAGAAACCATAAAAGTTTGCAAATTTCAGGGTAGGTGCAGGTAAAATAAAAGTTAATTAAATAATTTTCTTTCGAAAAAGTTAAAAAAAATAGTATTTGTAGATATTAATATAAATTAAAATTATTAAGTTAGATACGATCCAAAATTGTGCATTAATTGTTCAAAACAAATGCCAAAAAACGCGCGAAGTTCGAGAAATTAATTGATACTCGAAAACAAAGTCATTAACTTTCGAAGAGGTGCAAGAATTTATGATTGCTATCAAAAAATAAAACAGCAAAAAAGGGGTCACTTAACCCACAACAGAATTTGTTGATTACTGAAAAAGCATCTACGATAAAATTCCTGTGCAGAGAGACATTCTAAATTACACTCACGGAAAAAGTAACCATTGCAGAATGAACAATGGAAAAAAATAATTGTGAATTTCGTTTTGTCTTGTGTACTTTTCTTAGTCAGAGAGGATTCAAATAAATCAAAGAAGGAGGAAGTCACTTAATATATTATCTTTTCAGTGACTGAGACTGAAAATGCAATAAAAAAGGGAACGTCTTAAGAATTTTTGAAGCCCTGGGCCCAAAGAAATCTTAAAAGTTTTTGAGACTCTAGGCCACTATTCAGAAGTAGATTCTACCTGAGATCTTGAAAAAGTAAACAGTATATCGCATGCATTGTCAAATACTCATTCGAACGGTAGTTTGAATCAAATAAATATGCACAATTCCCAATCTCAAAAACCTAGACACAAACCTGCTCGACCGATGACCGTATTTCGCCTAAATGAGGTGAATGGTTGCTTATGGCATTATACCTACGCCTGGACAGGAACAACAATCATCTTATAATAATGCAGTCTTGCCACTTTTACCAGCTGGCATGCAGTTTGAAATTCCCTTTAAGGGAATAATATTTGACCATTAAAATGATCTGGATCAGGATCTTATTAAGAATAAGTCGAGAACGAAACAAGCCATCCACCAAGAGTGAGGTCTTGGGCCCGGTACCAGTAGGCCCATGCCTTAAGATGTCTTTGATAGAAATATTTCTCAGTGTTGAATACACAAGTATCCGCGCGTGAACAGTGTATATCAACTAGCGTGGAGCCAACTAGTGGGAAGGCAAACGTTATTTTACGAGTGCTCGAGGAAGCAGCACATCAGAAAGTGCCAGTTGAAGAATTGTGTAGAAACCCAAGCGATTTCTGTTTGAAACTAGCTCATGGCTATCAGGTTCTCAGTTTAGTGAGTTGACTCGCATGAAAGACCCTAATAAGTATATTAATTTTCTTTTTTCTCGTTCTCTTTAAATATGTCATTGATCTATTATTAACTCCTACTCACATTTTAAAATACATTCTTTTGAAATAAGAGCTGAAAATTCAGGTTCTTGTATGTAAAATATAATTACAATATTTATTTTTTATTACTCGCTAATATAATTTTTAAAAGACTGACCCAATTCCCCAACCCAGTGTAAAATGACACATCCAAGTTTTAACCCTTTAGACGTGTACGTCATGCTGAAGATGGTAATCCAAATTTGTATTAGAACCTGTATGTTATGCTGAAGTTAATACTGATTTACTCTGAAATACGCTGTAGTTGGCAACGGTAAATAACATAAAAAACTATGTATCGTTTCAGATCTCATTCAAAAATAGTTTGCCAAACTTTTTAACATATCAGTATAAGTAGTTACAAGTCATGCTTGGAATTTTTTTTGTATCTTTGTTTAATTCGTCGGTATGTACGAAAAAGTACCCAAAAATAACCGAGATATATATATTTTTTTTAGTTTGAGAATTTTTAAATCTCTGCATTATTCTCCTTCAAAATACTGTCCATGGACATTGATGCATTTGTTTTAACTATTTTGATACTGCTCAAAACAGTTCTGGAACTCTTGAGGCACGATACTGTCCAAATCTGTTTGGGAGTTTTCATTTACTTCATCTATATCAATGGATCTATTTCCTTTCAGACTTCTCTTCATCAGTGGAAACAAAAAAAAAATCAGGTCTAGTCAGATTAGGAGAATTGGGTGAACGAGACACAAGCGCCATGTTGTTATTTGTCAAAAACTGTCGAACCATTAAAGATGTGTGAGTTGGAGCACTGTAGTGAAAGTATTACATGGCACGTTCATTTCCTCAGAAATTTAGGTCAATGGTCTTTTAACGATCATCAACCATTGCATCTTTGATTTTGGAAATTTAACGTATTTTTTCCTGCCAAAGGAAGGCATGTCTTCAGTTGACATGCTGCCAGATTTAAATGGGAAAACCATTCATATACCTGTGATTTTCCCAAAGCATCACCATAAAAGGTTTGTCGGATTATCCCAATGGTTTTGGCGGCATTTTCCCAACACAAAGAAAAAAATTCACACACAACCATTGTCCTTTGTGATTAGTGAGATGGCTAATCACAAGAAAGGTGAAACATGAACGCAAACAACAGAGCACCCTAAGCCAGTGCTTCTAAAAACTCGACTCAATTTTCAATCATAACTTTCATCGCGCCTCCTCCATACAGTAACAATGTATTGGATTCAAAAAATAATGTATTTTGAAGTATAAAGCTATAACACTACTTTAATTATAAACCATACAAATTATCAAAATGAGTATTAAATTTTGTATATGACAAACCCATTGGGTTTCTCTAATAATTATTAAACTTGTTTTTAACATATTGTAGATGAATTAACGATCAAATACATTGTGCAGTACTGATACATTTATGAGTATATTATAACAGTGTAAATATGTATTTTGAATGTTTTTATATGTATTTTTTCAGTCAAAATGTATTTTGTTTTGCTTCCTTTCAGTAAATGAATACTTTTTTTTTAAAAAAAAAATCTTTTATTTTTGTTTCCTTTCAGTAATGATATATATTTTTTTTTAAAATCTTTTATTTTTGACTTTTTCATATGTTGGCGCCCCCCCTGATAGGATTATCATGCCCCCTTAGAGGGGCATGCCTCACATTTTGAGAAACGCTACTGTAAGGAAAAAGAGATGCTTTAGATGTATGTATAATGACACCCTATATCACAGACATCGCTCAGAGTAATGCCTTGGCAAACGATGTCTATGTATTGTCCATCTACGATAATCCCTGATAGGATTATCATGCCCCCTTAGAGGGGTATGCCTCACATTTTCAGAAACGCTGCTGTAAAGAAAAAGATAGATGCTTTAGATGTATGTATAATGACACCCTATATCACAGACATCGCTCAGAGTAATGCCTTGGCAAACGATGTCTATGTATTGTCCATCTACGATAATCCCTGATAGGATTATCATGCCCCCTTAGAGGGGTATGCCTCACATTTTGAGAAACGCTGCTGTAAGGAAAAAGATAGATGCTCTAGATGTATGTATAATGGCACCCTATATCACATACATCGCTCAGAGAAATGCATTGGCAAACGATGTCGAATGCAGACTATCAAATGTGCGTTCGCTGTGCCACCATACACGTCCGAAAACATTATAAGGCAATATACAAAACTAAGATTTGTCTGAAAAGACAGCATGGCGCCATTCTCGTGATAAGTTCATAGTTTATCTTACCATTGGATGTGCAATTTTCTGTGAAATTGCGTCAAGTAATCGAAGTCTTAGTCGACATTCTGGTCATTTAAAAGTTATCGCACTGTTGGTGCCCCCTTATACTGAATATACTTATAAGTTATCCCTTTATACTGAATGGCAAAGAATTAGTAATGTGACTGCGTGACTACATACGACTGTTAGGGTAGCATATGTGTTTTCTTGGATACAATTAATAGAGTGAAAGGTGGGGAAAGCTTAGATCCTGAACGTCGTACTATAGAGCCTTCTGAACTCGTCTATTCCATGTTTTAGTAATAGTCATTGAATTGGACCAAAGCGAACACCAGTACTCTGTTAAAAAAACGAATTTCTGATAGATTATAATTTCATTCGATCAAGGTTCATTACATACTGGTAATGATTTCTATTTCGCATGTTATGCATAAGAATATCTTTATATACCCTATTTCAACATGTTTTATCTGTCATGAAAATTTCATATATGCGTCATTTTTTTGGTGTATCAGTTTCAATAGTCAGTAGCACATATTTCATGTAAATACTTCTGTAATGGTGTGAGCGACAAGACATAAAACGAACGATATGTTCGTAATTTCAACATCCACTCTGCACTCGCATTTTAAAACAATATTTCAAATACTAACTTTAAAATTTTTTATTTATTAGTAAAAATATTTTTAAAGATGTATGGGCAAATGTTTTTCAGATAGAAACTACAAGAGTGAAAAATTTGATGAAAGCAGTTATGATCAGACTATAACAAATATTGCAAATATCCAGGAATTAAATTAACGAATACATCTTAGCATGCTGTATTCGTTTTTATCTTTTAAAAAACAACTGAACTCTGCAATAACGTATTCAAATATTCATTAAACCTGAGCCTATTTTCCATGTACAGTTTTTGATCGTAATGGTACACACTATTAATGGTCTGTCAAGTTTTATATTTTAGCATCGTTTTTAAAAATATTGTGGAGAATATGAAAACAATAAAAAAAAGTATTTGGTTGTAGATTTGGCTGTGAAAACTCATTGCGATAATTTGATTTACCTAAGAGTAGATACCAAAGATCAAATATCTTACATCAGATTAATTTGTTTGTATTATTCGTTGCTTAAAACTCCTTTAAAATACCATGAGCTATTTCAAGCTTCGAAATCACCCATGATTTGTGCGTGATTTAAATATTTAAAGCATTGATTTTAAAGATATCTTATCGAATATCTATTTAATTGTAGTTCACAAAAAATGAAACTTAAGGCATAAACTATGAAGTGAATACTCATGAAATGTTCACAAACAATTGCTATAAATGAGAATTCCAAAGCTATTTTCAAGAAAATTTTAACAAACGTAAACGCTACAAATTCCTTTAATATTTAGAAACAAAGTGAACATTTAGTATTAAAATATCAAAATTTAATGACCTATTGCACTGGAAATCCATAAAATATGTTTGCTGTGAAGTTTCAACCGGCCTGACAACATGATGAATTGTTTTGGACAATGCAAAATTAAATTACTCTGCAGAAGCGGAATTATTGGCTGCTATGAGACTGAAAGCTATGGTTATGGATTATCTTCTGATATTTTGTTCCATGATTTATGCGCTTTAAACTCTAATTCATATGTATACATGTATAAATACTAAATATGTATACATGTTGCAAGATTATTTTTTCAATCGCCGCCGCTTAAAATTTAAAATTTGAAAAAGAATATTGAATGCTAAAAACGCAATATACTATCCCTAATTTATCAAGAGAAAATGTTTCCCTTTTATAATTAGAATAAATGAAATCATGTTTTGATATTTTACTCTTGTTATTTTATGTAGTTTAAGTTCACATATTTACTGTTAGAAAAACATGATATTTTTTGTAAAAGTAATTTTGTTCTTTAATTGCTTAATAGATCGTGTATCGTTTTATTTTGAGTTATTTTATTTTTGAAAATTTGCAAACTGAAGTGAAAGTTGTCAAATTGAATTCAAAATAACCAAAATCCCGCAGTATAAATTATAATATTAATAAAACTGTGGTGGGATGGTATTTATATAAGCCAGTAACTGCCTCCTGATTGAAGTGGCCATTTTAGTTCAGTGGTAAGTTATGTGCATAAGGATCGGAAGGTAACGAGATCTAATTCCCTTTCTTTGGTGTCCCTGGGAACTTCGAACAAACGGAATCATCGCGCAGCAGCTGTGGCTCCATCTATCCATTGCAAATACAACCAACAAGCCGTCTCACCCAAATGACGCAACCAATAAGCCACCTCACCCAAATGACGAAACAAATAAGCCATCTCCCCTAAATGATACAACCAACAAGGCGTCTCATCCAAATGACGCAGTACATAAGCCATCACACCTAATGACGCAACAACTCACATGATCGCCATAACAACGATATCGTTCGTTCGCTTACCAACTCACATGTAGGGGAGTATGTGGCGGTGGGATCTATATAATCCTGTAACTGTCTCAGGACTGAAGTGATCATTTTGGTTCAGTGGTAAGTTATGTGTTTAAGGAACGGAAGTTACAGGTATCGAATCCCCTTCGAAACTACACTTATATACTAACTATTTTCGCGCTAAAAATTATTTTCCCATATACCTATAACTGCGGAATTATTCATTGTATTTGCTTAAGAAACACATAAAAAAATTCAAAGATGCTTAAGGAAAAAAATACACGTCTCTGAATTTAAAATTTGGAATAAAATTTTATTTTTAAAACACCTGTTTTTTTATTCGCAATGCTATATTTTAGAATATACAAACGCTTTCATTTCAAAATTTTAAGATATAAATAAGAAAATTGTGAAGAAAATTTACATTTGACGATATATTTCAAAAATATGTTCCTTATCTTATATCTTACTTCAAATATAAAATTTTAAAAATATGATGAAGAATAAAATTTTAAAACTGTTTTTAAAATTTCCATTTATATTCGTGTTAAATTACATTTTACAAAAATGATTATATTGAATTTTGTTACTACTAGTCTTCTAACACAACTGAAAAGATTTTCAGGTGCATACATTTCGAAATTATCCCAATTCACCGATACAGAGGTTTTCAACCTAAATTCCGCAGAACCCAAGGTTTCTCTGGAACTAGTTTAAGAGAGGATTCCGCCAGTTATCACTTTTTGTTTAATGGAAGCGCCAAATGTTAGTAAATTGAAAATTTTATAATAAAAAAAGTGTGCTAATATAAATAAAGTTGGAGTATGTATATTAGTCGGGAAAAAATACAGAAATAAATTGAACACCTTTACTTTTTAAAAATAAACACCTTTTAAAATATTAACAATAGAGCTCGACTTTAAACTTTTGTCCAAAACAAAACAGGCCTGATCTAGGTCATCAAAAATGAGAATTTTATTCACACGTAATAAATTTATTTTCTGATACTTTTTTTAAAAAATGTTACTATAACATAAAAATAACGATGTACAATAAATATGGTAGTCTGCCTATAAAGGAGAGGAAACAATGAACGTTATAATGCACCAACAGAGAGAGAGAGAGAGATTTGCAGTATAAATTTAAATTTGAGCAAGAAAAGTTCCTAAAATCTATGTTCCACATTCACGCAAAATACACAGGATTTTTTCCCAGCTTTCAGCATTTTAATACCAATTAGAACATTGCACTTTACAGAAAAATCTTTCTTGATTTTTTTAAACAAAAACAAAATGTAAAAATAAGTTTTAGACATAAAATATAAAATAACACCGTAATTAATTTCAATATACCTAGATTTTGACATCTTGAGTGAAGAAATGCAAGTATATCCCATTAAATACATATAATACATGGTTACGTGCCAACTGATGCTCAAATTAATATTATTAATGAGTAAATTATATTAACATTGTATTATTTTTTTAAATAATCATTACAATATTTTTTTACAATACATCAAATTTGTTTAACATGTTGATCTACTTTAAATATTATTTTAAGATATGTTCTTTTAAGAATGTGTGTGTTTTGAAGATGGCTCTCAGAAAAAACCTTATAGTTCATTATGTCTTTTGAGTCGAAAATTTTGAAGACCCCTGATGTAATATTTATAGTTCACAGTATTATTGTCTGATTAAAAATGATCCAGAAATCCCCTCTCTATTTCCCATTTCCACATTTATGACCCTTATCTACGAATGTTACATCTTCTCTATTGCCCATTAAGATGAACATTTTCTATCACTATATATGCCATTGGTAGGGGAAACTCATCTTATATATTTCCCTCTTCATTAGATCTATAACATTAACATAATGATCTCTTTCTCCCATTAGAAGTACAGCATCACAAGTGGACATTAAAAATAGTATGCCTAGTAAATAAAGTATTCAAAGTAAAATGTTTCAAATTTTACACACACAAAAAAAAAGAAATAACAAAATATTTTCGTTTGGAATCAACAAGAGAAGGAAAGACGGTATAAGAAATTTATCAAAATGCTTTCTTATAAAATTGCAAATATATAATTACTTCTACAATATTCAATTGATTTATTCCTTTTTTTATTTCGACAATATTCCCAATGGCAACCACCAATGGCAATATCAACCACCAAGTTTCATTTCGGGAGATTAAGGGGCGTAATAGATAAATAATTCCCTTTTTTAAGCTATTAAATCTACCTGCTTGAAAATTGGAAGGCATGTTCCATTCATGGAATAGAGTTTTTCTCTTACAAAGAGTAAAACGAAAATCGAAACCCAAACAGGATTACGAGGGGTCAAGAGGAGTTATGGAAAAAAATTCCTGTTTTTGAATTGTTAGAACTACATACCTGAAATTAGTTACTCATGTTTCTTTTGTTGAATAGGAATCCACTAAGAGTGTATTTTATGGAAATTAACTACTGGGGGGGGCAGGAGATTACTGCGCCGTAGTGACAAAAAATTCCTTTTTTCAAACTACAAGGACTATAATAATAAAATGTGCTTTGCATTTTTCTTTTGTTGAATTGAAATCCAATAAGAACGGTTACTTTGGAAAACGACCCTCAACGGTATTACGGGGATATTGATAATAAAAATTTCGGTTTTTTTTCTCTTAGATCTAGACTTGAAATTTGGCTTGCATGTTCATTTTACATCTTTCTATACTTCAAGCATCATTCTATACTTCAATTTTAGAGATTTTTAGAAAATACAAATTAGTTGAGTTCTGCCATTTTATTTATCAAGAGGCGACAGTTACAGGTATAAGTATATTTTTCAATACATTCGAATTCTTAATGCTAGGACTTAGATATCAATAAATAACATATATGTAAATAAAGGAAACCGGGGCAAGATGACGTGACATTAACAGTTTTTTGTTGTTTATTATTTTATTTTTAAGGGTAGTAAAATCAATTTTGCATGAATTGTTAGAGTAATCCTTTGTAGTTTTTAAATATATTACTAGTTAATTTTTCTAATAAAAGAAGTAAAGGATAATATTATTTTTTCATAACCTTAACAAATTGTCATCTTGCCCCAGCACTGGGGCAAGATGGCGACACTAAAAAGGCTGAACATATTTTATCTTTTGAATGTGTAACATGGTTTAACAACTGATAACTGTGTTTTTACATCTTACAAAGTATCAAACTAAGCGTAATGCATTGTAACGTAATGGTGAAATGTTTAATTGTGTACCTACCAATAGTCACAAATAAAAATGCCATTTTTATAATTGGAACATTCCTCATGACAACACTCCTGGCATTAGCAGCACTGGATCCATTCTTCTGTTGGAGGGTTCCTCTTCACAAGCAGGACATCATATAACACCGTCCTTTGAAGTTGATACAACTGGAATGTTTGGCCTGGATTTTATAGACTTAGGCCTACAGGAACAGTCTGAGTTTTTTTATTCCCTTTTTAACTTCACGAAATTTTTTCCCTTTTTTTTAAAAACTTTCCCGTTCTTCCTTCTGCTTTTCCCTTTGTTCTAACATTTCTTTGATGCGTGTGCCTGTAAGAATGCTAGAGCTCAGTTTTTTTGCTTTTTCTTTTTTTTCTCACATGATGTTGTTTTAGGCAATGGTTTGAAAAAAAAAACACTAAATGGCTTCCTTGGTGCATCGGAATCAGCATTCGCCATAAGTTCTGGTTTTTCAGGAGTTTTTATATTTTGGTTTTCTATTACCGGGGTCTGAGTATTAGCACTGTTATTCTCAGTTTCATCGTCAACAGCAACATGGTTAGTAGTTTTTACCGCAGCATAGTCATGTTGGCTAAACACAAGAGTATTATGAGGCTCGATCCCATATTCGTTAAACCCTTTCAACGGCATTTCCAACTGTAGCTGATGTGCAGTAAGTGGTCCTAACCTCACCAAAATTTTTGTCTGTGATAAATTGTTCTGAATGAGTGACCATAAAGTTGTCACATGCTTGGCTATAGTGCGTTTTTAACTGGTCGAAAAATGACATAACAAGGGGCTGCAGACGATGTGATGTGTGCGACGGCAACCCAACTATGATGATGTTTATCGCTCTGCAATATAAGATAGCCTGCAATGTTATATGAGTTTTGTGATTGTCAAAAATCAACAGATAAGGAGATTCTTTGCTTGGTTTCACATGAAGATAAACTTTCTTCAAAAAAGAGAAAATGGTGCCCTCATTGTTCCAGCCTTTTTCTCTACACTTACCTACAGTGCCTGGTGGGGCACTTTCTACAAGTTCAGGAAGCATTCGTTTTCTCGCAAAACATCAGAAAATGTGGCAGGTTGCTGTAAAGCATCAAATTACTGTTACATTCCATCCTCTTTAGGGGGGGGGGTGCTTAGCGGTTGGCAAACATGCCTTCCTCTGGTCACCCCCTTTTGAATGAAACCTTTCCCAATCCGAAGCCCCAGAAGTGATGGAAACGCAAGGTCACGCGGACGTACACACAGACAAACAAGTGTTCACACGATTTAATAGAATGATCAACAGTAGTTAGTTTAATAAATTCCGAAACACGGGGCAAGATGACGACCTCGTCATCTTGCCCCAGACTGTCTGTTTAAAAATATTCGTTCTCATTACCATGAAGGAAGGCAATTAAATGACATTTTTTCATGGCAATAGGTAGTATTTAAACCAAGTTACTCATAAATATTAAAGAGAAATGTTACGTCTTACCTGTATCTGTAGCAGAGCTTATTTACATATGCATAAAAGTTATATCGTGGCAGCAAAAAACAATCAAAGCTTCACAACTATTACAAAAAGGGTGATTTCAGCGTGTCTGTACTATTGTTTAACGAAAGGCCAAAAAGAGAGCCAATAGTGTTCATTTGATGCTGCTACCTAGTGGAATATGGAAAAATTAAGACATTCGTCATCTTGCCCCGTCTCCCCTATATGTATATATATATATATTCATCTAGGGGAGATCCTGTTTGTTTAATCCTGTTTCACTGTCCTAAACCAGTGACAGCTCGAGAAATCATAATAGTTTTCCCCGCTAGATACATTTCTTTTTGGTTTGTCATGGTTCATGTTCTTGGTTCTTCCGGTCTGATCTTAGGATGCTTGGGATTTATTAGTCTTCTTTTGAATTATTTACTGCTATATATATATATATATATATATCTTGTAGAGAAATTTTGAATATATATATTTATATATATATATATATATATATATAATGTCTTAATAAAGCCGATGATAATATCAGTGCAAAGTACATTTGGTGTCCATTTAAATTTGCCTTCGCTTTTCGCTTTCCTTTTGCAATATTTTTTTTTGTAATAAATTTTTATAAAATATGATTGGCTTTTAAGGTTTTTTTTTATTTGTGGTCATTTTAAAATTGAACAACGCTTTCTAATTCAACAACTTCACAATGTTTTTTTTTTCATGATGAAAATGGAAATGTTAGCTACATTCAAGAAAGAAGTATATAACCTTCATTGGGAATTTTAGCATCGCAGTATGCACATAGACTTAGAAGATCAGTTCCGAGGAACAGAATCATTCTCTATTTAGTAACATAACTTTTTCTTCGTGTTAACAGAACTGGAATCCACCACCCGATTTCATCTTTAAATAAATATTTTAAGTCACTGCTTTAAACAAAAACAATCGTTTAAAAAAATCTACCATTGCTTTATATTTTTGAGTGTTAATGAACTTATAGATATCAGTAATGTGTTATAAGTATCAAAATGTCGCATTATCATGGTAAAAAGGCTACAAACATAATAACCAGTGCAGTTGAAATTGTAGCAAGAAATTGAGAGCCAATTTTATTAATAAACAATAACAGAATTATTCAATCTTCTGTTTCATTGAACTTCAGATTTTTTTATACAGTGGTATAGTATATAGAAGTTTGAGTTAGAAACTATGATTCTTTAGTTAGATCTCCCTTTATTCATGTTTTTATATTGATAATGTTATTCTTTAGATGGACATCTATTTTTTCTTACGTATGGAAAAATATAAAACGAAGAACAATTTGTCTTAATCCTTTTTTATATTTATAAACAAAATGTATCATTTGCTTTCAGTCTATTAATGAGATACTTAGAAACATAGATATTTATAAAGCATTTATTTTCTAAGTAAAAAATTTAAATTTTATTTTTTGCACCTTTTGGTTATATGTGTTTCCTATATGGTATATTTTTATTTAGTTATTTATCTGGAATGTGTTATCATTTTAGCACGCATACTGGGTTTTTGTAATAAATCTATTGATTTAAATTTATCTCCATGCATTTGAATCTTTTTAGGAAATCAAACATGTTATACAGCTTATTAAAAATGAATTTAATTTATCAACTAAAATTCCTCATAAAGTACTTTACACCATAGAAAATGTAATAAAAAGATAAAATGTATTTGTGTTAATTCAAATATTAAACAAGAAAACTTGAAGATTTATTTATTTCGCTGTGGAAAAATTAAATTAAATTTTGTTTGATTCTCAATAACTTAAACTCCCTTGAAAGTACTTAGCAAATTTTAGTGAATACTAATGTGTTTACACGCTAAATGCCTGCATACCGTAAAAAAATAAAAATGTTCTTTAAAAATAATTTCTTCGAATTGGGAACAAGATAATGTAAATTTATCTTAAGCATTTTAAAAAGCTTAGAAGCAAAATAAATTTATTTATTAATATTCTGAAAATAGATTTATTTATGTTTCCCTGGATGAAAAGCCTCATGTAAATCATAGTTGTATCTTGCAAAGGTAAAAAATATATCACACGATCTTATTATTGTGTTTATTCATTTAAATGCGGCTGTACGTGATAAGAAAAGATAGATAAATTCTCTTTTAAAATACAAGTGTTTGAATCCATTGAGGTTACTAAATCCTCTCCCTCGTCTAAAAATAATTATTCATTATAACGTTTTTCACTTTTTTATCTTTTTATTTTTAGCGCAAAATATTTTAAATTGAATATTTGCAAATGGAATAATAAGTGAGATTCTTTTGATACGGGTATTTTCACAGCGTTTATTTAAAAAAATATGATTGGCATTACGCTTCATTTGCATGAAAAACCATTAGAAAGTGTGTTTATTTTTATTGATGATTGAAATGACTTGTTAGGAAATTCCCGAATGAACCTTTCAAAAAGGACTACTTATTTAAAATATTTACATAGCTTCTTCGAAATATGTGAACATAAAAAACAATATATGCTATATTAAAACAGCGTATTTTTTAAATTAATCATTAGATATATATATTTTCTAAAATATTATTAAAATCCAATTTCTTCAAAGCATATATATCTCTAAAAATGTTTCTTAACCCTGTTATGCTAGTCGTTCTAAATGCTGTCAGAAATATTGGTTCTCATGACAAATAGATTTTTAAAAAAAACTTAGACATCTTTAATAAACACTTTTGTGTTTAATCTTTATTAAAATTCATTATTATACTTTTTGAGCACGATATTTTTAAGAAAAAACACACACACAATTTCTTTTCAAACGTTTTGAACGACAGAATAAAAATTGCAGCACATGTATAGTACTTCTCAAGTAACTAAATGTCGGAAGCATAAATAAATACATAGTAACGTTGAATAGCTCATAGTTCGGCTTTCTGTTTCCCTAATAATGTATCACTACCTTTCGAAATGAGAACAGAAGCCACTAAGACGACATGTTAAGAATCGTTACTAGAAGAAATGCAGTTGTGTTGTGTGCTGTTAGTGCAAATGGTAACTGTAATATCTTGATTGGATTGTAATTCGATTGATTAGCCGGCACGTGATCATAAAGAAGGAGTTGCTTTAATTACTTGTAGTGAACATGAATGTGATAACTTTTACCGTCCTTATTGTATTTGTGTACAGTAGAAAGTTTTTATATTTTTTTTTGTTGAGAAATGACGAAAATTCTCATAAAATGATGAATAGTAGATTTTGCTTTATGTCACAACTAGAAAATGTGATTTTGGTTACAATTTATTTTTCTGCTACAAATAAAAGTAAAGTTTATTTTTAAAATTAGAGACTGTGTACATGATTATTTTCATTGCATTAATTTGACTTCAACGCATGCTCTTCAGCAGCACTAATCTATATAAATAAAGGAGAAAAGCGATTCACTCATTCATCAGGATATTTCTGGAACTTTTAAACCTACAGACTTGAAATTTAGTAGGTATGTTCTTTTTATGGGGAAAAGACTCCCTAAGTATGGAGTTTGCTAATATTAACTTCATTGGGCGTTACGGATGATTAAAGGGGGCTATAAATAATTACTTCCATTTTTAAGTTATTAGACGTACAATCTTGAAATTGGGCTAGCGGACTCCTTTAATGGAGTTGATATTCGCTACAAAATTGATTTTGCAAAAAAAAAAAACACCCAAGGGCGTTGCCAGGGTGTAAGTGCCGTTATACAAACATATTCGTATTTTTAACAATTAGACTTGAAATTTGGCAGACATTTCTTTTTTTATGGAGTAAAAATCTTTTGCAAAAGAGGTTTCGCAAAAAAGCTCTCCCCCATCCCCCAAGGCGTTGCGAAGGGTTAAAGGGGCATTATAGATGAATATTCCCGTTTTTGAACTATTAGACCCACATACTTGAAATTTGGTATAGGCATGTTCATCTTACGGAGTAGAGATCCAATAAAGAAGGGTTTTGCGAAAAATGACACCCAAGAGGAGAGTGTTTTATATAAAAAGAGCGTTTCAAGAGCATTTCATATAAAAAAAATTATGAATATCTAAACCTATACATTTTAAATTTAAAGTACATATAACTTTCGCTGAGCAGAGATCAGAAAGAAAAGGGTTTTAAAAAGTTGACCCACATGGGTGTTACAAGGGTTAAGTAAAAATTCCCTTTTTCCAACTATTAGACCTACAGATTTCTAATTTAGCAAATATGATTTTTCGTTGACCAGACATATGCTGACAAAAGAGGTTTTTTGCTTCATTTGCAATTTGCTTAAATTTAATACATAAACAATTATATTTCCTTCAATCACTAATTGTTTAATTTTTAACTCAACCGTGCAAAGAAAGTTCATTCCAGCTAGTTCAGGTATCGAAAAAAATAATTTAATCTTGTAAAATACATATTTCAAATAAATTAATAAAGTACAAATTTTTTGGAAAGTCTATAATCCCATGTGTAATTTTAAAAAATAATAAAATAGCATTGATAGGATTAGAAATGTTGTGTGAAATACAACGGGCAGTAAATTTATTTCTTATCCATTATTGCGTTTTTTCTATTATTATACAATTTTAAATATGCGTTTCATCATATTTAAGTACCCTTGTTTTACCTTTTAATAATTTCTTTTCTTATTACTATGCCTTGATTTTTATGAATTACTTGAAATTCCTCATCAATTTTAAGATACGAAAACAAATCTAATAGATTAAAATTTGTAGATTTGCGAGTGGTCCCTGACTAATTTTTCAGCCTGGTGTTAAGGATTTGATGATGTCAAGACCTTTTCGTCGATATTTAGGGCCTCCAAGCCTTCAGGCTGTTTACTACACACTTCGATAAGCATTAGGAGTTCTTTTAACCTTCTTATTTATAAAACTTGAAGTACTAGCAAAACTTTTCTTTCCTTTAAATGCTAGGTTTTTCTTTCCCCATAAAAAATATGTATTACTACCGTGGCAGTAAGCATTGAGAAATTAAAAGATAGCTTTGTCCTCATATAATAAATTTGTTTGAAATATTACCACATAAGTATTTATATATTCTCTGATATATTAATACATTTAGTCTCCAATTTTACGTGTTAATAGTTCTGGATAGTGAACTTTGTTAAGTCTAGATTGTAGTATACTTATTATGGAAAAGCAATAATATTTTAGACGATGCCAGTTTTACATAAAAATTTATAAATTATGTTGATAACTAAAGCTTCTCTTGATTACATGAATCATTTTTCTTGAGTTTGCTAAAAATTCCAAACGATGCTTCTTTAAAATGTTTTTAGATGCATAGCATATATTTTATTCATCGCATTTCATAGGTACCAAAAATTATTTTTACTTTCATATATTTCACAGATGGAATTGCAATCTCATATATCTTTAGTTTGGTCGTACAATTCTTCCTATTAGTAAGAAAATATATATATATTTATTATCATTTATATTTTACTTTAAAAGCCTTCAAACCAGAATGGTCAGATCATCTGCTTTATCCATTTATTCATTTTATTATAAGCAGATTTAAAAACTGCTCCATTTCATATTTCTACGTGATATTTTTTATAATTATTATTATTGTGTAAATTTTTATAATATTTACTTCATATCAGCTGCGAATACTGTACATTCAGATCTGCTTCTTCTGAAAAAGACTAAGAGAAAAACTTATGGATTTTTCAAGAAGTGCATTTCATATAATGAGATTTCATTTTTAATTTCATTTACTTTTGTTACAGCTTCAAAAATGAACTTATAAAAACTGATAATACGAGTGCCTTTCTTAGGTATTTGTTACTCAAGATTTCTTCTAATGGAAATTTCATTCGAAAAATATTTCTCTCAGAAGGGAATAAAGGCATTTTAAATGTATAAGAAATTGAATGTAGAAATAGAATGTTATATTAATAAAAATGACATAGATGGAAAAACCGAAAAAACCAGCAAAAAAAAAAATAGTAAACAAATCTTCCATTGCATGATTTATACTTTGGATTCATGGAATCAAGAAAAGTTTTTTCCTTTTTTTGTTGTCATTAGAGAGGGACTTATATTTTCTTATAAATTACTGATTTGAAATTCATTTCTTTATTTAGCAAAAAAACTATAAGGTATACTCTAATAAAAACAAAAAAAAATTCCTTCACTATTATAAATGAATAAAAAAAATTTAGAAGGATCTTAAAAATTTTAAAATATTTTAATAACGATAAATTAAACCAGGGCAGATAGGCAAAACATTATTTCAAAATATTTGCTTTCCTTTTTTTGATTTACTTTTAAATATAGTTAAAATATATGACCAAAAATATTTTTCAACTCTAAATAACAAAAATAACAGTAGATTAAAAGAATTGAAAATTTTTAAGTTTTAAACTATTCTTCAACTTGCGGTGATCATAGTCTTAATATTTTTACAAAAACTTAATTTTAAATATTACCATAATATATAATCATTCAAGATTTAGATATATAATCCTGCAGCACATAATTTAAAGAATATGTAGATAGAAAAGAAAACTTTGTAATACATCTTACTGCACTTTCAAAGTACAGAAAAAAGAAGTAAACTTGTCCTTAGTCATTCAATAATAAAAAACGATTTTTTTCAACGCATTTGTATACATATTAAATGTACAGGATTCATGGCATAAAAAATGTGTGTTGACTGTTATTGAACTATGTACTTTTATTTGTCTAATACACGTTTAAGAGTTATGCTTAAATTTATTAACATAAAAAAAATCAGTTAGGTGGCAGTGAAGTAGCGTGTCAGTCTCGTAAGCCTAAGGTTGCTGGCTCGATCCTTTGCCTGATATATGGATTTTCTGGATGAAAATTCATAGGCTCACATGTCACATTGTTATATGGCCTGCAAAACGTCCCTTGATTATCAATTTGACTCAGAAAATTTCGGCAAATTTAAATCATGGCAATATTTAGAATCCTTCGAGATTTTCATTGAATAAAAATTCAAACTTAACAATTTTGTAGTAGGAGCCGCCCCTAGATGGTGCCACCAATGAAACGCCTCCCACTCTTGTAGACGCATCATATCTGCAAATGGCTTAGCTTTCAAAATGCAGCCATTTGAAACAACAACATGAACTGAAAAAAGACATATGAAATTGTTATTGTCATAGAAAACTGTAAAGATTTAAAAGAGAGAGCATTTCCTATCCATAAGATACAAGATGTAACAAATTTCGAACTATTTATCTGATTTTAATGTAAGCTTTTTGCCATTAAAAAACTTTACAAAAAATTCATATTCTTTAAAATTTAAAAAAATATTTTAATTTTTCCAGGAATAGATTTAATTTTAATATTATTTTCGTTTTATCAGCACTAGAATACCAAAGTTATTTTATCTCAAGTTAAAGGAAAGAAAATATATATAATTGATAAGATAGTCAGAATATTGTTAAAAATAACGAAAATATTTCTCAATAAATATTTGTTATCATTTATAAGAATGCTGAACATTAATATATTTGAAAAAAGTGTAGTTAAAAAACATGATAATGCAGTAAAATTAAAACCACTTTAAGTGTCTCATATGTAAAAAGAAATTCAATTTTTTCCTTTAAATTTATCTTAGGTATACTTATTGTCACTTCTTTTAGTGTATCCAACAGAAAAAAAAATATTTCTAATGGACTGCGGTTTGGTGTTTTGCCACTGCAGACCTAGTACATTCCCTAGAAGCTGGTGTATCTTCTTAGTGCGGCAACATACAGACGGATATCAATCGCCACGGATAATTTTGATGCCCAGTTTCCTCTCAGGAGGGAGGCACCTGCGTTCTGACGATGCGAACCTGTTTTAAGGTTTAATTTTGCCCAGAACCCAAGCCAAAAGACACTCTAGAGACCTTATACATGCTGTATAATTATACGACATGGCCACTGTCGATTTTCTACATGAGGACAATCCACCGACTTAACTCAGGGTCGAACCCGCAAATTGGGTGCAGAAGGCCAGCGACAAACCTACCAAGCAAACCAGCCGGATAAAAAACAAACATATTCATATCATTTTTATTTTATATAAAACAAAAGTAAAGAACGATTTAATACTATTGTGAATTAAATTTCAGTAATTTTAGTTGCTTCACTTATTGTATCTTATTTGTAAACATCACAAATTTCAATTCTATGAATTACATAAAGAAGAGAACAGCAAGTGTGCTCCCCGTTTTCTAACTTGTAACTTAAATTAATGTATGTGAATAAACTCATAAGGATTAACAATGAAATGAATCTATGATTAATTTGTTTGCGATTAAATGTAAATTAATCATATTATTCAATTTCTAATGTAAAATATTATTTAACTGCATCCTTAAAATCTAGTTTTCTAATCTGTTTTATAAAATTTAATATAATGAATTGAATGAAACAAATGTTGTATTTGATATAAAATGATGTATTTTATTAGAGACAAGATGAATTACAAATGTTTTTCATAGTGCTTTGGCTTGAAAAATAATGAATATTAACTGGAGGCTTTCATTAGTTAAAGATTTCTCAAGCTTCAAAATACACAAGAAAAATATATGTTTGAGATTTAATACTGAAATAAATTCATTTTTTCGAAAGAAGTAAACATTTCAAATTTAATAAATCTCTATGTTATTCTATTGCATTTTATTATGGAATTCCTTTTATTTTTTTTAGTTTTATAAATCTCGAAACAAACGTATAATCAAAAAAATATATGCCGTAAACGTAATTCTACACTTATAAAATATTCAGCACGCGTTAGTTTTGAAATACAATTCTGAATAAATAAAAACCTGGAAGTATCTGAATTATTTATCATATTTTACCTGCGCAAATATACAAAGAAAATTCATAAAAGGCTGTGAAACTAAACAGATTTTTAAGCTTTAACGTTCGCCATTGCATTGGAAAAGTGTGTTTTAATTTTGTCCCTAGTGGGTTTCATATGCATTATTTGTTATTGCTACTTTTTGCCTTTAATATTTATGAATTATTGCACTTTGTTAGATACACATCAAGAATTCTATTTATTCATTCATTTGGAATCAATTCATTTGTCAAAGTAACAAATCCTTCTAGTCTATAAATTCGGTATCTTATTAACATAACCTTTTTGCATGTGAGTATTTCCAAAATGAGGAGCTAAAGTGTTTATTAATAAACAGAGCGAATAGGTTTTTGTCAACTCTAATGTTTGTGAACAGCATTTTTGAGGCTTTTTTTTAACATTTAGATTTTTTTTTTAAAATTACCTTCATGTTATACTGAAAAGAAAAAGAAAATTATCATTCAATTTTATTTAGAAGTATGGATATTCTATTCAGCACAATACAATTACAAGGTGTTTTTCAAGTGATTGTAAACACTATTCATGGTATTATCTTAGCATTCTCATTACACATTTTAAATAATATTTCTTCCTTACGAAGAGTAAAAAAGTTTAGCTGAAGGCAAATGATATAAATTAAGACTATTTATTTTTTAAATGCTTAATATTATAGATAGAAATTTAATTGTGTGTCCACACACGAGCATATATATTTTATGCTTCAACCTAGGAACTGATTCGAAAAAAAATGTAATTAACTTTACTTAAAATCTCAAAATAAAAAAGGCAATAACCAGTAACAAAATGTCAGTATCTTAAACAAGGAAAAATGTCTTTAAAAATTTCTGAGTTGTTTAAAAGTATATGAAGTATTTATACTACTTGTTTATTGTAATGGAATAAGAATTTGAATGACTAAATGCAATCATGATATAAACAATAAGGTTATTTCGTCCTTTTTTGCTACATTTAAAATATCATTTTTGCAAGTGAATTTTCTTTCTTCCACAAATATTTTCAAAATAAGATTATATCTTTACAAATGTTTCTAACCGACATTATCAGTCAGTTTTCTAAGAGCCATGTAACTCTCTCTATCAAATCATAAAACTTTAAACGTAATTTAAGTCACTAATATTAGAAAACAGTATTTAAGGGCTGCAAATTTCAAATCTGGTTCTTCAGTAAGCTATAAATTATTTTATTTCAAAAATTTCCTAAGAAAGCATTATACCGCTTACTTCAAATACTTTTGTGTATTTAAATTTTGCTGAGTTTCTAAAACCATAGATCAAAGAATTGGAAAACATTTTGTTCGCAGAATTGCCACGAATGGTGACATATATTGTAATTCTAAAGCTCTCTTGACCAATGATCGGGCAAACCAATGTTTGCCTAAGCGAGTCACGAAATCGCCTGTTTAAATAATTCATTGCGATTGGTTGAAAGTCGCGTACATTTGTTGGCGAGGAACCTATGCTTTTGAGAATAGTAAGTAAAATCATTCAGAAGAAGGAGTTTTAAGTCTACCGATCCTGTTTTACTTTTAAATAATATTTCGTAGCTTTCATTTTACTGAAATAGTACTGTATGTACAGTAAATATGTTCAAGGGCGTTTTCTTTTAAAAAATTTGAGGCATTACTTCAAAAATGGTGAAAGAAAGCATTATTTTCTTCTCAATCTACGTAGAAGCTTTAAAAATACTCTGCCTGTTTCGCGTTCTTTTAAATTGCAAAAAATGTCAAAATTTAAAGTAAAATCAATATTTTATACGAACAGTATATATATAATATATATATATATTATATATAATAAATCTCTAACACAAATAATGATTATTAATAATGATATAAAT
>BMAO01016854.1:0-59198 GCA_019973975.1 Trichonephila clavata | reverse complement strand
AAATAAATATTCCTTTCTGCATGCTGGCGCAACTGCTTAGCTAAATAATCCAAATTTCTATCTTTTTATATGTCTGCACAGATATATAATACAAATTTGTCTTCTTTACAATTCAATAGAATAGGCAAATATAGGGAAAGATTGGCCTCAAAAATATGTTTACCCTACAACCTTAGTTCCTAATGCTATGAATTTTCCGTTATGCCACTGTAGCTGTCTCATTTTTTTTTTACCAATACTGTCTTGTTATATTTCTATTTATCCCTTTGTTTTATGAAATTTACGGAAATTTAGCTCATATACACTTCTTCGACAAAAAATAGCAGTTTTTTTCATTTAAAAACAATTATAAATTTCGTTATTGATGTGCCTTTTTTTAAATTATAATTTCGTAACGTAAAGTCAAAAAGAGTTTTATCAAACAATTTAAACTTGAGCTATTTTTTTCTCGTTTAATCTTGTAATTTTTGCGCATTAAGTGTTTTTATATTCCATTGCAACAGTGATTTAGAATTGAAGTTATGAGCTAGCGACCAACTGGCTACAAGTTCCAACCAATTTAATAAAAACATTAACTAGCACAATTAGAACAAAAAATTAATAATAATCGGTGCAGAGAAAATCTTCATACCAAAGTGCATTTCTTTCCCGATTCAAAATAGTTTTAAATGCTTCGAACATTTCTGCTTCAGTGCTCTCATACCTTATTTCAACACATGACATTTTGAATAGACCTTCAGTATTTCATTTTTCTTAAGTCTTGCCTAAAGGTCTGTTATTTTTACATTTAAAGATCTGAGAACACTACACATATAAGCAAATAAATGCTAATATAGTTTCTTTATAAGTATTATGTTCAAAGAATATACTTTCTGTATTCGATTCCATCATATTGATTCATATCACTAAATTTTTGATCAGTAGTCGAGGTACCAGACTTCACTTTTGGAGAATATTGCTAAAGCCTCATGAAAGTCGTATTTTTCGGGAGTTTCATGATAATAGTTTTGCAAAAAATTGTATATGCCTAAATATATATATATATATGTGTGTGTGTGTGTGTGTGTAACATTAGTAAGAACTTCTACATCACATTATTTTCTTATTCCTTCTGGTACTTTTTTTTAGAATCATCACAGCCTTGACATCCATGTCAACTTCTGTCTAATCAAGATTGTCGTTATCTTCTACATCCTGTTGTTCTTTATCATTTTTTCTCTAAACTTCTTCAACAGCAGGTAATATGTTCAAAATATGACTCAATTGTTTCATTTATTCATCACGGTTCCAATAATGTGTCACATCGACAGAGTTTTTGAAATGAAGTTAGTTCACATCGAACTAACTCTCATGATAAGGCATTCGCTTTTTGTTGGGATTCCTATAACACTGACTTTAGAATTCTCCCACCCTGAATGTTTTCAACAGAACTTTATGACTATGAATTAGCTTCGTATAGTCTCCTTATTCTGAGAAAAATTTTCATCCACAAAAATCTAAGAACGAAAATGGGTTTGAGTTTGAATGTCCCAAGAATATGTACTATTTATTTGTAAGTTGAACAGATCTACAAGCTTTCACTTTAAGTTAAGTGACCTAAAAAATGTGGACGGGGATTAAAAATCGAAAACGGAGAAATGATATTTTTTTAAAATCTGAAAATGCTAATTAAAAAAAAGGATGAGAATAGTTACAGTAATCATGATGAAATTGTTATGCCAAAAATAAAGTACAAAAGGTTTCTCCTATAAGATTAATATTTTATTTTCAGGAGTAAAGTATCCAGTAGACACATGCAAATATATAACAATAGCAATGACATACCAGTCATTTGAATGATAAAGATAGTTTAGGAACGAGTTAACGAATGTGTGAATGTTAAGTTAGTGTTAAAGTGGGAAAAATAAAACAATAATGATCAAGCGCTTAAAATAATAGAGAAAACCAACTCACATTTATTCAAAAATTCTATGTATTTTCAGTTTTTTTATATAATCTCCCCTGCTATAAAAGTGAGGTATTTCATCATATTTTTTTCGAAATTAATTTTCTTTACACAAACATATACACAACATGCAAAAAAAGTAAATCGGATTTCCACTGTCTATTTTCGGATTCTCTAAGGTTATCTTGTATCTGTATCGCTTAAAGTGTAACAAGAATCCTTAAAAAGGGCATAGAACCGTGAAACAAACAACAAGTATGAACATACTTGAACAAATGTTGACAATCTTACCCTATTATCATTTTTTTTAAAACTCTATTATACTAGAGTACCGTGGATAAAGATAACAACTGAGTTGTCCATTCTTGCACGTAGCTGCTTATCTTGAAAGAATTTGAACTTGTCTCTTGGTTTGTCCATAATGCGTAAACATCATAAAGCACACGCATAATAAGGAATATAAATATTGCCCAGTCAATAGTTTGATGTAACAGCGTTGAAACTTATATAAAAAATTGGTTTGGAATGTACTATATAATAAACTTTTATTGCAATGGAATATCAAGTTATGAAATATTTACATAACATTATATGCTCATAGTTTATGAAATAATCATTGACCACATATTTTAATTAAATAAACAATTTAAGATAGCATTGAAAGCCTTTGAAAATTAATATTAAAATCTGTTTGTGAGAAGTGAAAAGAGAATTACGTAAGCCATAATGTTTCAGAATGAATAGAGACAATAATAATAATAGGAGAAGTGATTAAAATAGTTCGGTAAAAAGTATAAAAAATATGAAAATGACAATTTTTTCAATTTGAAATTCGCTGTATTTTAATATTTCAGTAGTATTTAAAATAATTTTTCTGTCTGTATTGTTGTATTTAGAAAAACGCTAGTATAAATCATTAAGATATGATTTTTTTTTTTTTACTTATTCATCAGGCAACTTATATGCATTTAAAGGATCGATATTTTAAAAAATCAATTTGTTTGAAATTTTATGTATACTTATAAGGATAATTTTTCTTATAATGTGCAATGCATTTTGTTTTATACAGTGGAATTTTTCTATTTAATGCTATGCAATTCTTAACTTCTTAAAAATATTAATTTACGTAATTCACGTATTTATATATCTGTAATATTTTATAAAATGCTGCGCATTTTTTTAATTTTTCTTATTTTTTTTATTAGTCAACAATAAAAATAATAATAAACTTAGTTTATTTACAGATAAACGTGTTACCATTTTTTATCATTTTTTAAATTTTTTTTTTTATATTTTATATTATATATATATATATTGAATTCAATATTTGGAACTAAAATTTTTCTTTGATTCGACATCTAAATATTTGTTCAGGTTCCGTCCTCGAACATTTCTGTAAATTACTATTGAAAAAGTGTAGGATATGCATAGATTATGGCTGAGCATAAACTATAATTAAGCTATCATCATTACACAAAACTGATAAAATAATCTAAAGGATTGATCCATTCTATACAATCAAATTACTCCAAAGATTAACATATCTTATTTTTCACTTATTTTCATATAATTATTTTCAAGTATATATTTCATTTATATGAATTAAATTATTAGAAAAAAGGAACATGTTTCACATTAAAGCAATTTACACTTTTCTCTAAAAATGCATTCACTTATAGTTTCCTCACTTGGGCGCAACAAAAGTTCCTGCTTTAAGCTGAAATTCGATGTTTTCTTTCTCACCATTTCATCCAAATTGCGTAAGATATATTGTTTTAAACCAAGCTTATTCCTAATGTAATCTTAAAAAATGAGTCAACGTTCGTGCTTTTGATTTAAACAATGAACGTCACGATAATTCCTGGCGACCCTACGATTTAATTAAAAATTCAGAGAATAATTTTTTTAGTTTTAATTTTAAGGATTTTCTTAAGCAGAGATTTTACTTCACCAAGCTAAAATCACTAGAAAAAAAATTTTTAGGTTGCAGACATCTCTAAAGATGGTAATTTATTTTCTTATTTGAAATTCTCTCTGATATTATGTAAAAGAGATTCATAAACACTTTTCCCACCATTCTAACAATATGTCTGCACACACATGCATTCTCGTCATTAACGAAACTAAAAGAAGGGACAAAAAGAAATCCCCAAGGCGAATTGGAATACCCATAGGGAATTTACACGCTGCGATCAAGAGGAGAGAATTGATCTTACGTTCTCTGCGTTTTAAAAGTAAGCAAAATTCCGAATTTTACTGAAAGGAATTGAATAGTTGGATGAATGAAAGAATACCATCTGGAAAAAAACAAATATTATTTGATTTTTGTAGAAAAATAAAAACACGATAGAGAATTCGAGACTTTTCCTAAGTGCATTTCTCTGTACTCTCAAAGGTGTTACTTATACATGGTGATTATAAACTCCCAGTGCATTTTAGGAAATTGTTCCCGATTCGTAAACATTCTATCCAGTGTATAGAAGAATAGACAGCAATTGTTAGCTTACGAATAAGATGGATGAAGAAACCAAATAGGTAAAATAAATAACGATTAAGAAATTAAAACTTCAATAGGAATCCATTAGAACTAGAGAGTTCATCCGAAATTAATAATCAAAATGTTATGACGAAAAATTACAATCAGAAATTGATCATAATGGAACTGATAAGAAATTGTGTTACAACAGTTTTGGAAGTTTTGAGCACCTCATTTTGTTAAGAGCCTTATAAGATTATTATAATATGTTTCTCACACTCTTTAGTTATCAAAAGACAACACTTATCTAATGCTAAAAAATAAACTCATGTACTAAATATTATAGTAGCAGAAAATTCTGTAATGTTTAGTACGATATTCTGAATTAATTAAATCGCATGCAGCTGCAAATTTAATAAACATTCAAAGTTTTACATATATACAATATTTAATTCAGCTGAATATATGTGCTATATTCTTTTTTTTGCATCCACTTTTTCAATCATGTATTTTATTCCTAAATTAATTTTCAACCTCTTATGCTAAAGGATTTAATTTATTTATGTACACGGAATTTTTATATTAAACAGGTCGTTCACTAAGTCATTCATTTTGCTAGAATATATATATTGAACAGTTGTGTTTGAACATCTCTTCTACGTATGTTTGAGTGTTTGATTTATTTATGATTATTGAACATTGATTTCTGTTGTGAGAAAAATATGTGTTTCTGAAAATTGTTTTTAGAAATCTGATTTTTGTCCTATTATTTTCTTCCCTTTGCACCTACTGCAATTATATAATTTTTATGCTTGCCACACATCCAATACAGTATATAAACATTGACAATTTATGTTCAGTTAGTGATTTATTTATATGACTCCCATTTTTATGAGTTAAAGCACTGTTGATAAATGAACTTAATTTCATAAGTTAATATTTTTAAACCATCTTTTTTATACTATATTACATTTCTATGTCATGAAGTGTTATACGTTATAAATTGTTCTTTTATATATTAAGCCATAATTATTTTCACTAAACAATTTGAAAAGCATAAGAACATAAATAATCTATCACATAATACCCATTTGTTTCAAAAATATTCATTATACTAGATATAATAAATTTATAACACCTAATGCAGAATTCATAATGAGCTAAATTATTCAGAAAAAGCCAGTTATCATCTAAGACTCAAAGTTGTCTCTACACAATTCAATTTACTGGCATATTTCTTATCTCACAAGTTTTATTGAATTTTAATTCCTAATTGAAATTTTAAACAACATATGGGAACATCATTAAGGAAACATTAATTGTCCATCACATTTTTCACACATTCCTTTGTTCTGTCATTCACTTCTTTATTGGATTTAAAATACCGCTGCTGCTTAGCAATACAGCGGATATTTTTCGAAAGGTTTCGTGCTTCCAAACCATAATCGTATGACAAGTGTGTCACCTAACTCACAATTTTTTCACGGTATATTACTCAATTGTGTGAGAACTCTTCTAGTTAGTTTCATTTACCTTTAAAGCCCTCATGAAAATTCAATAACTGTTAAGGCTAAAAGCCTTGAAACTCTCGTGTTTTCTACTAAAATACCATGCATTCATTTTTCATTTATCTCAAATGAAGCAAACGCTTGTTAGAAACATTTTTATATCATAAATTCAACATGCTAAGCGATAAATTTTTATTCGAATGAATTTGGTATTCAGAAGGCATCGTTTGAGACATCATAAGCAATAGTTTCGTAGTTGTTGTCGTGGACAAATTCATGGGAATATTGTTGCTAGAAGAATCGGAATGCTTATTTTTGTGCAATAATACATCGTCCAACAAAGATTGTTTTTCAGATTGAAATCATGCTGATTATAATAAAACCGGTAAGAGAAATTAAGTAAAAGGGACAGCAAGACATTAAGTTCAAATACCTTTAAGGAAGATAAATCTTCATTAAAGAAAGATTAACTTAGTTGAAGGATATTGAAGAAGTAACTATACACGTAGGAGGAAAGTAAAACTTTCAAGCGCCATCAACAGCATTTGTACGCATGAGATACAAATATTCCTTCATAGCGTGGAATTATAGTTACTGAATTTTCGTTAGAGTAAAAATACTTCGCTTTAGTAAATAAACTGAATTTAAACTGATGCCTCTTTTTTCTGAACGCAATTTTTGTAAATACCTGTATGTGAATTTATTACATTAAATAACTACGAAACGTGACAGAATTTTGTCTATAATTATTAGTATTTAATTATACTTATTAAGTATGAAAGATTCATGAAATGAACAGGGAAAAACTTCCATATTTAAGCATAAAATGTGTCAATAGTATTGTGCTACTATTTCAATAAAGGGACTGCAAGAACCACTATTTTGGAAGAAACTACTTTTAAAAGTACATTTTGAGCGGTTCAGCTCAAAATACCTTAATTATTTTAGTTTCTGTATTATTCTGTAAATAATATTATTTTATCAATATGTTTAGTGTATAAAATATATTTACTTCTTGGGAGAAAAAAGACTTTTTAGCGAGAATTTTTTCTGTAAAAACTGTATTAAAAGCAAATAAATATTAGTTTCAAATTCATAAAAACTATTAAAAGCAAATTGTATTAAAAGCAAATAAATATTAGTTTCAAATTCATAAAAAACTAAGTTTATCTAACTTACTCATTTTTAGTTAGATTTCAAAATGCTGAATTTGAGAATAATAATGCATTTTTTTAAATAAATTTTCGTTTCCATTTAGATAATTGATTATAAATGTAAAATGAATTCATATATATAGGAGAAGGCTTTGTAAAATGAAATTTTGAAAATATCTTTGATAGCAAAGAGCTTCACTATTTAAAAGAATTTCAAATATTTAAATATATTTCTAGATGATTTCTCTTTTATATAGTTCCATATAATAACAATTAATATAATTTCCAACACATGTTCAAATATCAATAATATACATATATGTAATTTATTTATTTTCTTCAATGCAGGGTATGACCAATTACATTCAGATTTCTAGAGAATATATACAAGCATAAAAAAATGACAGCATTACCGATAGCAACGCCCTAATTCATTTTAAAAAGTAATACAAAATGCCATTTTTTTACATAATCTTAAGTATGACTTCCGTACAGAACACAATTTGACTAATTTGTATTTAAACCATGCTGTTCCACAATTCCCTCAATAAGTTCCTATGATATTATTTTGCACAATAGTAGAAGTATCACTCGTGACTTATTCACTACAGTCTACGAAGAAATGTCTTCTGAGACATTTCTTCGAACATCCCAAAGTCCAATTGTTTTCTTCATATTTCCTTGGAGGGTGTTAACAATAAATGTGCAGAAGCTTCAAGTCCACACCAGAATTATTTTTGTACAGTATCTTTGAACATAATTTGTAGTGTTATGCTCTCTATTACTTTGGAAATATTAATATCTACTTTAAGTATTTCGTAAATGTAATATATACTGCTTTATTATATATATAAATGTAATATATACTGATTTATATTATTTGTTTCTTTTATTAACGTCGCATTCTGAAATAACGCGAATGCTATTGGCGACGAACTTCATAATTCCAAACCTTAGTTAAGTGACTAAGATAATCTGGGCTAATTTCTTATCCTCCAAACTTCCCCGCCAGGACAAATTGGTACTTAGAGCTTCGGCATTTTTAACGTGTATCAGGCCTTACACAGCGAGTCTTCAAAACACTAGGATTCAAACCCACGACCACATGTCCATTCTGGTATTGTGGTCACTTTATTTGTAGATGTTTTTATCCTCAAATTTTTTATTTATTCAAGCTATTCCAAAATTTCTTGAAACAATATATGTTTAAGTAATGTAAATAATTCAAACTGTTTTTATACATTAAATTCTAACATCTGCATCGAAATTATTTTGACGTTTATAAGGAATCCATCATTGGTTAGAACAAAAATAACTAATTATTAATGATCTATGAAACATAAGAAACTTATTTGTATGAGAAAATGTAATATCTCATTAGTTTATGTAAATTGCTACATTTTCAATTATATTCCAAATCCAGAATGCTGCTCATTTTGAAAATAAATGAGATTTTCTGTTGTCTACAAGCATGTTTCTAAACCTCACGCAAGAGAAAATGGGATGCAGCTTAATAAATAAGTTCCCATCCTTTTTATTTCCATAACAAGTATGTAATAAAATATTTTTAGTGCTACATTTGCTGCAGATCATTATTCGGATATCTCTTTGTGTACTCAATGCCTTAATTGATGTGTACTCAGAGTTGAGAGAGACATTAAGCAAACTCATTTACCTCAATTACGGTTCTTGTCATCTTAATAAAAAATACTTAGAGCAACAGAACTGAATAATAGCATTTTGAAATATATATTTCATATTTTGAGTTCTGCCTATGAATGAACAACTTTTTTAAGAGAATTAATAACATAAGGAAGTTATTTTTTGTTAGTTTAAAGCAAAAAATTTAATCTTTTATAGATGATTTCATATTAAAGCCTGACATTACATTAATAAACGAGTTCTGATAGCCAACATTCCCATTTTTAATCACCTACACAACTGCATTTCTCAAAACAAGGGTTCAATCATATTAAATCTCTGAATTTTCAGAAAAGTTAGGCAAAATTGATAGCAATGTTGATAGCTCAAAAGAATTATATTATGATGCAAGAGGATTACAATTAATTAAGTAATATACCTAAATATGTTCTAAAAATAAAATGTTCAGTTGAAAAATCCATTATTTTGGACTAGATAGAAATATATCCTTTTTTTAGATTAATTCACCCGTACGTTGAACGGATACTTTCCAGTTAGTATAATTAATAGTAGCAGCTAACATTGTGAGGCAATATCAATTTCGTTATAATTCCGCTTTTTCTACTCACCATACACAAGAATGGCGATTGTTTTTTTAAAAGGCTTTTGATATAAATGGCTTAAATATAAATAACAATTGCATTCGAAAAATCTATATAATTTAATCTTATTGTCAGTCAATATTTTTTAATCACTTAAAATATAAATCAGTTCATTCGTAAGAAGCACATTTCAAAAATTAAATATTATACCACAATCGTTATAAAACTTCAAACATTTCATTCAACAACTAACGTTTCATATTATATATGAAACGTTTCTATGCAGAAAATTTAAGTGACAAAAAAAATCGAACATAATATTGCGTGAATAAGATTTTCATTAATATAACACTATAGTAAGAAACGCAACAATTTTGTTTCGAAATTTTCAATGGTATAAAAATACTTAAGCCCGATATCTACAGCATAAAACGCTGACTACATTTTAATATACATTTAGAATAAATTTAACTTTCCAATATTTTTTAAAATTCACATTTAGGCTAAAAAGAACATTTTATAATTATATTGTGAGTTAATTCTTCTTTGTAATAAGAAAATTTAAGTTTCTGTTAATGAACACCGTAAAGAAAATGAATTACTAAAAGCTGTGCAATTATAGTACTCTAAACGATTTCCTTGCAATTGATCGAAATTACATTTATAAAACCTCTCTTCAATATACCTCATTATGAAATACATCTCAAAATACAACAGATTTCTTGAAAGAAGAGGCAGGATTATTATTACACCAACCTAAATCTTAATGGGTTTCGGATTTAACATATAATAGACCTAATCCTGTTACATAATTACGCTAGGATTGTGCGGGTGCACAGAAACTCGGACTGGATCTATTTTTAGTCCTTTTGATTCCAGTTGCTTACAGCAAAACTCGCCAGTTATGGGACTGAAGTTTTCATGTGAACACACACAGTCTTAACAATTTCATGGAAGAACGGTGTGAAAATTCCCTCTAGGGATAGAATTAGGTACTCTGCGTGACTAATTAAAAATTAATGGGTATAAGGGTAAAACGGAGAAACAGGTTGTTTCATTATTTGAATTTGGAAACATAGCTCTGCGGAGAGTAATTCTTTTATTATATTTTTAAAAGATTGTTTGTGGACCAGGGGGAGATAATGAGTATTTAGCATGATTTATATTTTTATATTGAAATAAATACTCTGCATCATATTTTTGTTATTTATGTGCCTTTTACTGATAAGAAGGAACATTTTTGCATAACTATTTCCATATGACAATGTTTAATATAAAAATATGTAGATATTTTTTCTCCAAACACGCATACATATGTACACATGCACACAGACATACATCTATACACCCTAGTCTTTACCCAACACTCGCTTTGTTAGGTGTTTCGTGATGTTGTATGATTAGTAGGTAATGCTTACATAAGTTTGTCACGGGTCTATCTGGATTCTTCTCACTAACAGTCCTCTTTGGGAAAAATGGGTCTTTAAAATTTAATCTATTGAAAGCCTTCCTTCCTTCGAAGAAGATGTGAGTATGTAAATTAAGACTTGTATATAAAGATTAAACTTTCGAGTTAGAGAGGGAGAGGTTAGACTACTACGGCGAGCAGTGATTGATTATAGTTGAAGAGAGGCGTGGATACTTCGTAGCTGATTATTGTAATATCAAAGCTGATGATTTGTCAATTAGGAATCAAATTAGATTAGATCGCTAAGAATCAGAAGATATTGTCTACACGTAAGTGATCAGATTATTTAAAGTCTTCTCGTATCTTGTCTGTCTCGCTATTGGTTTCTATATTTGGTATTTGGGTGCATCTCTTTACTTTGGTTAATAGAATTTGCGTTGTTGTTGTTGTTAACTGAAAAGAAATTGAAATTATATTGATTGTGGCTAATCTTCCTTCCGATTCCCCCTCCCCTACACTAAGGATGACTTAGCTCATCCCTTACAAGTTATATCTAACTCCAAGCATGAGACTTTTGATTGTATTCCAAAATATTCCACAATAAACCTCGTTTTTTGATCTAAAATAAACAAGATATGTTTTTCAAAAACAAAATGATACGTATCCTCCCCTCTTTACGTCTGAGAACTGATTTCTTCAGAATCAAGATCCCTATTAATTACCTCTGTTGCGTTATTTGTTTGTACGTTTATCTATTTCGAAACGCAGTTAAAAAATGATATCGGTTGGTATGAGACTCACCAAAGTTCAACTACTCGTCCCTTGAAGGATTGTATGCCCCGTTAGTTTGATTTAAATTGAATCAAGTTTGTTGTATAGATAATGCACCCTAGTGGAATTTAGATCGAACTTTTGATTTGTTTATAACGCTAATCATGGAACTCTTAACCCTAGCCAATTAATTTCTGAGAACCAAGTTTTCTCTTAAAAATGATAAGTGACTAAGTTCCTTTTTTTAAAGCGACAGATAATGCTCATACGTTCTTTAAAAGGTTCTTCTTATATCAATTTGTTATGATTGATGTAGCTGAATGGTCGCTAACTCGTGTCCGGCGTTATCGAGTAGCAGGTTCGAGTTCTAGTACCACTGAAGACCCGTTTATGCACATTAAATTTATTGAGGCTGAAAGTCCTCCTCTTTGTATGGTATGGAAGTATGGAGAGTGGGTTCTAGCTCCGATGTCCTCCTTTTTACTTGACCGAGGCTCAGAATTACGAGGACCGTTGCCAATAGATCTCATGTTGCTTCAAAGATCGACGCAAATTAAAAATATGTGGCTGCATGAACTGAAGAGAACTAATTCAATTGTTAATTTCTTTGTTGTCGTTTGGCAACGCTTATTATCATTCCATACTGTTTATCTTTCTGTAGAACATCGTATTACAATGTATCTCACATGTTTTATCTATTAACAAGCAACATTAAAGTTCAACTGCTCTTGTATGATTTGTGGAACATTGTTTTAACCAGAAGCAACAATATTCTGTACCCGCATGATAGATATTCATCATCTTTCTCCAAATCATCATACCTTCACCAAAAATGAAGCAATAGATCAATTTGTTCAGTAACATCCATTTCACATTTAATTTAATCTATTTTTAAATTTAAGTCATTCTTTGCTGAGGTATATGTAGCAAAACGTAGTTGTATTTTATAAAATTTATGAGTAGAAGTTGATATTTCCTAAATATATAAAACCATCTAAAGTATAAACTAAAATAATTTTTTACTTGAACTGCGTTCCCTCTAAGGGAAAATTTATCCATTTAAGAAACAAAATGTAATTTTTCATCTATTATGCCTCGTTTCTTTTTAGAGCTAGAATGACCGTAACTTTTATTGACTTGATGAATTACATTCATGGAGAACACAAGGGACAAAAAAAAAATACTGCTTTATTAAAAAAAAAACACAATTTTTTGTCCTGAAAATATATCTACGATTAATATTAATTTTTGCTGTTTATTCTCTGTAATAGATGCTTTAACATAATTTCTAGTTTCACTTACTCCTTAGAAACTATACTAAATTATACATATTACATTTATTTTTTATAATATATTGTTGTTATATTATTCTGGAAAACATAATAATTTGGGGTTACCATATAATATATTACACTATAACTATTCTATTACTATATTTTATTGTAGGATTTGATGTATAAATAATACGTATTGTCAGAATTAGTACAATCTACAACAAAAGCACATCAATATAAATTATACAGCATATGATCGTGATTCATCTTCTTATGGAAGAGAACACACAAAAACTAAAAAATTCCTTAGGACATATTACGTTCAGTGTTAGATGATGACATTCTACGTGAATTATGACATTTGTTTGGATATTCTTGCTACAGAAATAAAATAACCTTATAACTATATGTCCAAAATTCGATTAATAATGTCAGGAAATTTGACGTATGATGTTCTTTTAATGTTCCAAGAGGAAATAATTCATTAAACGCTTTACTGGGAGAATTTCGACATCACTCACTTATAGTATTCCCTGGAGTATTTTTGATATAAAATATTAACCCCGTAACATACGATTAATTATGTCACAACTCTCTTGACACGTGTTCTTCGTTTAGAGAACTCTATGAATAGATGCACTGAAGTGTAATCGGTGCATAAAACGACAAAAAGTTATAAATCAGTCTTAAAATTTGTGAAAAAAAATAATATAAATTACCTATTTGTAAGAATGTTACCTTAAAGGTTAAAATCAATTGTGTATGAGTGTGTTTAGTTGTGCTATGTATGTACACTGGTGTGCAAAACTTAAGCAACAATGTAAAAATTTAGCAGATAGCCATGAAATTGCAGAAAAGGAGGTCTGGAGATCAGTACAGTGAACACGTAAGTCAGTAGAAACGTCATGCGTATGTGAATATCATGAACTAAACGCCAGAAGCGATGTGAGCGTACGCAAAACGCGTGATGTCGGCGCGCGCTGCTCAACAGTAGAATAAAATGAAGGACGGAGACGCAATTCAACATATTCGCTGCAAGTGCCAGTGAGTCATTTCGTAAAATATGGCTAGAATAAATCACCTGGACGACTTCACACGTGGAAAAATGATCGGAAAGCTGGAGGAGGGGCGTACTGTCACCAGAGTAGCTGCAGAGTTCGGAATCAACAAAAGTGTCGTTTCGCGCGCTTGGAAAGCGTTCCAAACCACAGGTACAGCTGTTGGAAAGGTTGGTGGTGGCCGCCCGAGGACGACAACTGCAGGGGATGACTGATATGTCATCCTGCAGGCGAAAAGAGGTCGACAGCAGTCAGCAAGCGCCATTGCTCAGAAACTCTGTACAGCAACGGGTCGACAAGTGTCGCGGTTTACTGTGGCCAGACGCCTTCACAAAGGGGGCCTATTCGCCCGCCGTCCTGAACGCTGCCTCCCGTTGAAAGTTGGCCACCAAAGCCACCGTTTACAGTGGGCCAGAGAGCACAAAAACTGGACAACTGATCTATTGAGTCGTTTCCTCTTTACGGATGAGAGTCGGCTCAGTACCAGAAGCAATTCTCAACGCGTTTTGATTTGGAGAGAGATCGGGACCCGCGGTTTTACACCAGTAACATCAAGGAAAGACACCATTACGGTGGTCCTGGAGTTCTTGTCTGGGGAGGCATTATGCTGAATGGGCGAACTGAGCTTCACATTTTCGACAGAGGGTCTGTAACCGGGGATCGCTATTGTGAGGAGGTACTTCTTCCCCATGTGCATCTGTTCCGAGGTGCCATTGGCCCAGACTTCATTTTTATGGATGACAATGCACGGCCACATCGCACTCTTGCTGTTGAGGAGCTGCTGGAAAGTGAAGATATCACTCGAATGGATTGGCCAGCGTGCTCCCCAGATTAAAATCCCATCGAACATGTGTGGGATGCTTTGGGGAGACGTATTGCAGCACGCTTACATCATCCGGAGAACAACCAACAACTCAAACAGATGTTGATTGAGGAATGGGCACTCCTACTTCAAGAAATGTTGCACCAGCTGGTTCTGAGTATGCGGAGACGGTGCGAAGCAACCATTGAAGTGAGGGGAGGGCATATACCATATTAAGGAACATCTGCTTGTTGTTCTTCCTGTTGGATAGACAATCATGAGTCACGATACTATGCATTCAATAAAGCTTGTTTTTGTTTGATTCCATACCGTATGCGATGTATTCCTTTTTCAGCGCCGACGCTTTCGTCATCCTTTACGTACATAATACTCTCCCTCATTTCAGAATTTCATGTCTCTCAGATGATTTTTCGTGAAGTTATGGCAATAAACCCACCTGTTGCTTAAGTTTTGCACACCAGTGTATTTGTTTTTTGCCATTGCCTTTGCTTGGAATATATATACTAGCCTTTTCACTCACCCGCTACGCTTCGAAATGTTGTCTGAATGTGTACTATATTACTTTTAAGTTATTAAGGTATCCAACTACCCTCAAATTGTGAATTTTGCCAAAATTTTACAAATTTTTTATGATTTTATTTTATATGCCACTTTATTAGCTTTATAAAAATACCAAGTTTATTATTTTCCATTCACTAGAACAAAAACTAGGAGAGTTTTAGTAAAAGCAGATGCTATTACTTTAAGCAAGATTTCATACTTTAAAACGCCTTTTACTCGAAAGGTGTTTTTTAAAAAAAAATTGGTCACAAACGGGGCCAGCGATTACTAAAAAAATTTTGAAAATAATTAACTGAATATTTTGTGTATGTTCTGTATAATAGTAGAAGTGTTTTAACCTTCAGATTTATCAATCACTGTTTTATTATAAAATTTACAGTCCCTAATGTTAATATAATCACTGTTTTTTTAAGCAATTTGATATAATAACTGAGATAAAGTGCTCTAGTTTTTGTAAAAATGAACATATCTCTTATCCTGAAGGTCATTTCAAAAATGAATAACATAGCAGCACATTAGAATTGAAAATTTGTTCATATACTTTTGGTACAGAATGGGCCACGTTTATGTTATTTTTTGTCAATTTTTACCCATTTTTTCCCATTTTAGTAATAATAATTTCCTTTTCTTTTCTTAATTTTAGCATATTTTTCTTAAAATGTACTAAACAAATCTAAAAACAACAAAAAAATTCCCATATCTCTACTTTTAAAAAAAAAAGTTGTCGTCGGATACCTTAATATATATTTCTACCATTAAGCTTTTTATGGTTTGAAAAGCATTCTTATAGCCATAACCTCTTAATTTAAAAAGGGAATTTCAAAAACTGAGGTCTATTTATTTTTTATTTCCCCGTAACTCATATTGAGAGTCATTTTTCTTAAAACCAGTTCTTAGCCGATCTCTACTTTACAAAAAAGGCACTCTTGCCAAATTTCAAGTTTGTAGATATAACACTTCAAAAACGGGATTATTTATCTATACATCCCCTTAATTCACAAGACCGGACCTTAGGCGTCGATTTAAATAAACCCCGTTCTTTCCATGAAACCGATCTGTACTCTGCGAAAAGAACATGTTAATCAAATTTAAAATTTGTAGAACTAATAATTAAAAACGGGAATTTTTATTTATTATGCCCTTTTAACCCTCGCCGCACCCCTTGGGAATAGATTTTCGTAAAACTCGTTCTTAACGGGTCTCTACCAAACAAAAGAAGCATGCTTACATAATGTGAACTCTAGAGGTCCATTTCTCCAAAAACGGGAATTTCTTTTTTTATCTAATGGTCATTTTTAGGGAATCTCTATTCTACAAAAGAAACATGCTTGCCAAATCTTTACTAATTAGATCTAACAGTTTTAAAATGTGAATGCTTTTGTATAACATTTCCTAAGCCTTCGCAGCCCCGCTTGAGGATCGATTTCCGCAAAACCCGTTCTTAGCGCATCTCTACTAAAAAAAACATGCACATTAAACTTTATATCTATTGGTCTAATAGTTAGGAAAATCTCGTGATCAGTAGTGAGTAAGTTGGTCGTTTTACCTTTAATCTTTGTTTTGTGTGTGTGAAAACTTCGAATGATTATAAATTCAAAAATATTTTCTTAAATTTTATTTGCATAATTATCTTCACTTAGATTTTTCATTTGTTAATGAACGTGGATTATAACCTTATTTTTTTTTCGATGTATTAACGGCAAAAACCTTTACTGTCAGAAAAAAAAACCTATTTTAAAAAAATCTAGAAAAAATATTTTCAATCGACTAATATGTTAATTCTGCAATCTGTAGTAAACATAGTAATAAAGTAAGTTACCAGAGCCGCATATAAATACATTTCTCTTCCAAAAATAATCATTGTTATATCAATAAAGTTTTTAGTTTCCTCGCGATATTTGCTGATAAGGAAGAATCAAAATAAGCACGTGTTCTTTAAATGTGATATTAGTAACCCGATGAATAATTTTTATACTCTTGACTGCTGCCGGAGCCGGATACATCACAATCACTGAAGCGGTACATTTTACAAAAAATGCATTTCATATTGCTGTTTGAGGCTGTTGTTTATTTGTTTACTGTTTGAAGAAATTAAGTACCGTTTTACTCAGAAAAATATTTTTACGCCTTAAAAATGTTTACTTGAAAGTTTTTTTCAATTTAGAATGATTACAGATTGTTTATTGGTTAAATCCACGTGGATGTTTGCATAATTTTTCGAATTTTTTTTATGTTACTCAGAAAAAACAATGCCTTTTAAGAAATAAACTTATTTTACCTAAACCGTTTGAAAATGAATTTACTCCGATGTACAATAGTTTTCTTCACTTCACATAATTTTACCTCCTGATTTTATTGTTTGCATATTAACATCCTCCTCGGAAACTACGGAATTCGTAATCTTTACCCCAATCAAGTGACAAAGACCTGGCCGAGTTGGCACTCCATTCCACTTCCGAATTTTCACACCATCCAACGTAAGGACTTTGAGCTCCAATAGATTGAGAGTGCATTAACTCTTCTATACGGTAGATTTTTTGTGGAACCAGGTGATTTTCAAACAAACGACTCGACAGAGTTCACACACCACCTTAACAAGTCGGCTACTGCGGTCACATAGTTTATTCAAAGGGAAATTAGAAAGGGAATTTCCATTGTACTTCGATATAAAAAGTTTACTCTTATAAAAATTAGACAAACAGAATATCTTAAAAGTTAAATTCAATTTTTTTTAAATTTCTCTAGATTTTAATATTAGGTTATTCTAAGCCAAAATATTACTAACAATGATTAAAGATTTCTTGCAGAAAATAATTTAAACCATACATTGGTTTCCAAAAGTGATTAGCACATGCGTATTTTACAGAAATTTAAAGCTCTGTTTTTCAATAAAACCTTATATTTGCAATTCAAATTTTGTAATAATATCTAAATATAATTATTTTAAATACAAAATAAAGCATTAAAAAATTCCGAACCAAAAACTAATTAAAAATTTACTTAACAAAATTGCGAAATCGAGCACCATTAAAATCAATTCAAATAAGAAAAAGAAGTGCTATAATATTTTAATTTAATAATTGTAATAAGAAGATATATCATTGAACCTCCACAACAATTTTTAAACATCTGGCATGGAATTAACTAAATTTTTCATTATGTCTACTTCAGTGCTCTCTACCTATCTCCAGTAATCACAATTTTTAGCTCGCTTTTCATTTATATATATATAGTGGCACCAGCAATACTTCTCCTTCCAAATACGCCCAACGGGGCTTAAATTCGGTAGATATCGTTGAGGATATTTACCGATTTGCTTAGCACTGTCGGGCTAAAGATGGCTGTGAAAATTTTCCAATTACCGAATGTTAATTTCTGAAAAATAACTACAAAATTTAACTTTTATATTTATTTAAAAATAAATTAAAAGGAGTTTTTCTGGGTTTAATTTAAGGTGTATTATAAATTTTTAAAAAAATAGAAAACCTATGATAAAAATGATCCGGATGGTGTTAAATCTCGCAATAAGAGGTGATATTTTTAGAAATTCTGAGCAGTTAAAAAGAAACTAGAGTTGAATGATCACAAAGCCAAGTATTTCAGCTCGTTATTTTGATGAAATAAAAGCAGAATTCGGCTGATCTCAGCACCCGTCGAAGAGTTTCGAGTGAAATTTAAGAAGAAAATTGTTGATCTAATTTTGCAATAGTATAGTTTTGTAGAAAAAGATAAATCTAACGTTTTGATTCACTTCTTTTAAAATGAAAAGTAATTTGGCTTCCTTTATTTCTTTAAGATTAAGAGTCATTTATGATGTCAAATAGAATATTTATGCTTTGAAAACAAGGCAATGGTAAGGCAAACATGCATTTTATGTGTAAACAAAATACAAAATGCTTAAAAGCTGCAGGTGATAATATTATGAATGAATTTATTCGAAAAATTTTGTACGTGCCAATCGCTTTTATAATGCTTTCTTTAGCTTTGTTTATTAGCCGCAGTAGCCTAGAAGTTATAGTCACGAACTGACGACTGTCGTGTCATGAGTTCGAACCCTAATTGCCGTGTAGAGGGGCTGATGCACGTTACTCTGTCGTGGGTCAACATCTTTACGTTGGTGGGGAAGTAATGAGAGATACTAGCTCAATTAGCATCTTCGTCCCTTGACTGTAGTTCAAAATTCCCTAGTCCATCGCCAATAGCCCTCATGTTGCTTTATAATGCGGCGTTAGAGTAAATAGTCACTCAGACCGTTTTCACTTCACTTTTTATGCATGTAAATCAATATTTTAAATTTTACTTATTGCAATAAAATGCAGATTATGTGAAACACAAATGCTGGATATTTTATTTGAAATTATATATTTATGGTACACATTTTGTATCATAAATGATTTTGAAACGTTCGTCAATTTTGGGGATTCTTGTCCCTAATTAACTTCCCTAGCTTCCCTAAACTTCCCTAATTAATACTGAAATATTTAAACTAATTTTTAAGAATACTTATCCATTAATTCTGCAAATTATTATTCAAAAGAATTTATTATATAAAATTAAAATAAAGTTTTAAAAATATGAGATCCTTTTCAATTAAAATAGAATTATATCTTTCGGGAAAAAATAAAAAACTTCTTAAAAAAACACAAACGTACGGCTTACAAGAAGATGGTTTAAATTTATTTAAAAATAATATAGCTTAACTTAGAACCAAAACTAATTTATTCCTCCTGAGGACAAAAAACTGCTAACTTTAAACTATCATCAATACTTGTTATGCTTATCTGTATTTAATTTCTTTCGTACAAGTATTTTTTCGAAAACAAGCAAGGATCGATATATAGCATAGCAAAAAAATATCGTCTGCTTCAATTTCCGTTTTTTTTTAATATTAATTACATCATTATTTCTGTCCCAAACTGTTGTGGTGATTAGTTGTAATTTTCTTTTATCTTATCGTCTGCCCTATCAAAAAATAAATTTCTGCTTTGTTCCTTAAAAGCATGTTTCGAAATGCAAACTTAAAAATATGTTTTTCTTTATATGCAGCTTTAAAGGACTTTTTTAGATTTATGTTTTCAGTTTTAAATTTATCTTGAAAATAGGCGAGTATATTATCCCTCCTTTTTTTTATTTTATGGAACTTTTGCTGTAATTGTTATAACAAAATATTTCCTCATTGCATGCATGCAGATTCTTATAAAAATTGTGAATTATTTTTTTAAAAATATTTCTGTATTCTAACTTTTTTTGGATTGCTGGCAGAAATAAAATCACTTATTTATATTTTGTTTAATCCAGCAATAGAAATTGGACTTAAGCCTAAAATTTACCTCTGTGTAAAAATTGCAAACTTAATTCTAATATATCACATTATTATGACCACCTTTATTTCAGAAGCAAACAGCACTCAGCCAATAAAACGGGCAGGAAGCTTTAGTTATTTAGTTGGTATAAAACCTGGGAGGTTATCTTGGAAACATATTCGTCTCAATTGTGATGGATAAAGCACTCACAATTTAACCGTTGCAAAAACAGATGATCATTGATTTGACAGCCGCAGGAGGCAGTATTTTAAAAATTACGCAATTTCTGAAATATTCGCGTTTCGGAAATGCTGTTTCGGAACTGAAATAAAAACACCATAAAAATTAAACGCATACAAATTGTGGAGCACCACATGCCATTGATATGAGAGGTGAATGTTGATTGTGAAAGTGTATGAGGTTTGACCAACTTGTTACTATTGTAAAACTAGCTTGATAAGTTCAACAGACCTCTAAATATATATCTATGATAGCAGTATAAAGAATCTTATTATGTATGGAGCTCCGAAGCAGAAGAATTTTCACTGTAGACACGCTAATGAAGAAGCTTCAGTGTAATATACTTCAACTTGTGCAGCAATATCAAAACTGAACTGCTACTGATTGACATAGGTTGCCTTCTCCAACAAGCTACTTTTGCTGCTCTATCGAAAGGATGGATGTTCTGTGTCAAATGAGATGAGTTCAAAAACAAACGTTCTGTAACCATTGCTGGAAAAAAACAGTGTGTGACTTGTAGAAATATTATGGCGTGGAGAATTTTCATAGCATTACCTAGGTACTATTTACAAACATGTGAAACGTCCGCTTCGTGGATTGAGTTATGTAACCATTGTGGCTAATATACGTTGAATTTATATCCTTAGAAAAAAAGGAATCTTTTAGTAGCACACATACATTCACTATAGTCTATGATTGATTGGAGGAGCACGACGAAAATTTCCAAGTGTTATTCTGGTCCCCTATTTCATCAAATTTAAACGTATCTGTAAATCATCTTGATCGCCATGTTTGGAATATGAATATCACACAGTGCATCTTGCAGCTGTTACAGGATATATATAATGCAGTTTTCAGAACTCCAGATACTTACGGAAGCCTTTCGAAATCTTATTAATTCACTCCCATGTGGTCTAACAATTTTACTCAGTGTAAAAGCGGTTATATACTGGATATTAACAAGGGACCATAAGACAATGATTTGATCCTTTATTTAAACTATATAATATAAAAAGTTTTTGGCACCAAAGAGTTATCCGAATGGGACCGAAATCGGTACATGTATGATAAACGACGCTAACAGTACCATAAGAATTTAGAGCTTTATTCAGGAAAAGTGGTTACAAGGGCACAAACAACCAACAATACGTTGGCCCTCTTTTAGCCCTGATGCAAAACTGTGTGATGGGTTTTGACTTCAAACATGGATTTGGTAGACGTCATAGACATAGATTTAATAAAATGCTTGCCATACATGTTCCAATTAGAGAGTTAGATCTTCATATTCAAGGAATGGTTATATAAAGGCCTTTTGATCTGTAAAGCCCGAATATGTTCTATTTGAGATAGATTTCACTAACAAAGGAAGTATTGAAAAAGCACTAAGACGAACTATAGAAAGGAGTTTCGAGTTTGGAGGGGCATTACATCGCGCATTGGAATGTAATCCTAAATGTCCATAAAAGAAAAGGTAACTCTGCAGGTCATAGAAACTTGTCGGCATAGCATAGTGCTGTAAGCGTAACGGATGAAAAGATAAAGAGTAAGGCTATAAAAAAATACTCCTTAGCATATAATCCCATACCATTCCTGATCGTTGGCCTCTGTATGCGGACAATAGTCGGGCAAGTACGCCCAGTTGCTCTGAACTTTCTAGACGAATCTTTGCTGGTCAACGTGGCTGAATTCAAACGAGACTCATCACTGAAATCAATCACCCGTCAATACTGCAAACGTGTCTAGTAGTATACAACGATGAGAGACAGTTGGGCAATGGCCTTTCACCCCACTCGCTGAGTTGCTTATTGATGATCATTGCAGTCAGTGGCGTCTTAATTACACGCGGAATCATTAATAAATATTCCTCAAGAACTTTAAAGGCTTATCATACAATCATTCAAATTTGTAGTTCTTGGTCGATTGATAACTTCTTGACTATATTGATCGCTCAGATCCAAACATCGACCTTCTGTTTGGTCGGATTTTTTTCCCTTTATTCCAAATGATTGGGAGATTCTCTGCCAAATTATAAAATGTATTCACACATATTGTTTGTGAATTCATCTGCTAGACATTGGTTCACTCCACATCGTCAGTGCCACATTCACATGGAAATTATGTCTTGTCTTTAAAAGGATTTGTGTTTTATACATCATCCGGATATTCCGTTGCAAGGCACTGGAATTCCAGGTAGTCCATTGAGTGAGTGAGTAAATGAATATTAACGTCGCACTGTTCAGCTACATGAGGGCTTTGGGCGACAGACCGTGTAATTTTGAACCATGGTCAAGTGACGCAGACGACACCTGAGCTGGTACCCCCTCTCCTAACTACCACACCACACGAACGGGAGGATGTTTGAGCTCTCGACAGATTTAGCGTACATTGCTCCCCTACACGGCGGGTCTTCAGTGGTACTGGGCTCGAACTAATGACACGCTAGCCATGATCCGATGTCTTGATCACTTGGCTACCGCGGCCCCAGGTAGTCCATTAACAGTCGGCGGAAGTTAATTCTGGGCATATTCTATCGTAAGGTATGTGAATATTAAATTTCATCCAATTCAGATAACTCTTCCATGGTGGACTTCTTTTTACATTACATTCATATATATATGGTGCCATCCGCTATTGCCAAGCCACGTGGACTGTTCTACTTTACGCATGCCAGATGACGCACACTTTGTTGTCGGAGCTAGACTGGATATAGATGCACGAAGAAGACGCCATGATACGATGAAAAACACAATGGTCCATCGTGTTCACGAGCAAGACGAATCGGACAAATAAAACATGAAATTTATTAATTTAAATAACTTATAAATAATTTGTTAATATGCTAATAGTGTGCAATTAAATTCAAAGTTAACTGAAGACATCTTTGCCTTTTAACGGTTATCTCACTGACATCTGCCATATATACATATGTGATCTCACTGGAATTAGACATATTATTGTAAGATATCTTTATCTGGTGTTGTAGTCTATTATAATTATAACATGTTTTCTGATTTACTCCTACATTTTATTGATTTCAACACATAAAACGATAAAGCAAATAGCAGCAACACAAACACGCGCTAACATTAGGCAATGAACAAAAGCTATCTTCTACATTCGACATATCTAAGGTTTTATATCTTTCAGAAATAGAAGTAAAAGGATGTTTTCAACTGTTGAGGAACACCATAAATATGTATAAAAAATAAACTATGATAAATACTAAGAACTAGAAATCGAAAGGAAAAAATAGGATTGGTGTTTGTCTTTAAAAAATCTCTTAAGATTCAGGATGAGATTCTGTCTGTATTAAGTGAAAAAATGAGAATCTCTTAATTTTTTCATTAATTTGTTCATTATATCTTTTAATAATATTTGACATCTAAACAAGATCAAAGTATTTCTTTTTTTATATAAATATTTATATTTTAATGCACGTTGAATGTACTATTACTGTAAAGATTACGAAAATCATTTTTAGTACTGTTTCCTTTTTCGTAATTAAAAACCTATTCATATTACCTGATTATTTATAATTATGAAAGTATCAATATCTTATTCATTTAAATAAAATTTAATAATATAATTCAACTTTGTATCTGTATTTTAAATTTATAATTGCATTACATTAAATTGTTTTAACATTGTTAATAATGAAATTGCTTTTAACTTTAAAGTTTAGTGTAATTAATTACGGCATATTGATGAAAAAATCTTTATATTTTCAGCATTTCTTCTCCCCTTCAAGTTATATCTTTCAAAAAGTAAACAAAACTTATGTTGAATGGACAAAAAAATATACTAAAAAGAAGTTCTTTTTTCCCTTCCTTAAAGAAATTGAATTTTTGCATAGAAATGTAAATTGAGGGATTCCAATACCTGTCCAGATTTTCCTCAAAAGTTTCTATTCCGTGAAAGAAAATGAAAATTAAGGAAACCCTTTTTACATAAAAGCGTGAAAGTAGTTCCTCGGACAGCTGAACCAGATCTAAAAACAGATAAGTCAGTTAGTCTTGTAGTTCAAAGACACGATGTACTTCACTTCTTTTATGGGGATTCACTTTTTATTATTATTTCTTAGTGTTTGAAATAGTTTTAAATTCAGTTCGTCTTTATCCAGCATTTATATGCAAATGCACCGAAATTCTAGAAACTCATATAATAAAATCAATGTTGAGTATATACTCTGATTTTATATAGTTAAAAATGTTGTTGGTGTTTGGAATATTAAATGGTCAAATATGTACATACATATGTTGTCTTACTATCTAACAATAAGTCATTTTATTCTGTATTTTGGAGTTTCGAGCATCTTCAAATAAGGAAAAACGATAGTGTTGTAAGTAACAAGCAAATATTTATAGAAAAAGATGCAAATATTTTGCGAGATACATTTTTATGTATATGGCCATTATTTTAACCCTAAAAGAATTATTAAAATTTGTAATAAATAAGTCTGTATGAATATAATAAGAGACATCTTAAGTCAAATAAGAGACATCTTAACAAAGAAATTACTAAGAGCATTTTCGCACAGTCAACACACAGAAAAATTAAATGTTTTTGAATTTTGAATTCTAAAAGGATATATTACAACTCTTATTCAAATGATAAAATCTAAAATACCATAAAAATAAAAATAAAAATAGATAGCTTTTAAAAGAAAAGAATGCAATACTTTTAATACTTTGCTGTTCTTCAGCAGAAGACTTTTTTCTTTCAAACATCATAACAAAAATAACAAAAAAAACCTTTAGATTCGTATTTTCTTCGCAAATATACTGTTCTTTTGCTACAAGAGTTAGATTGTTTTAAATGACTTTTTATGTGCTAAAAATGAAATTTCTATCTAATTTCATTTAAATCAAAAGAAGGAAAGCTTAAGCATCATAGGTGAACAATTTTCTTTAAAAAATTATAGATACTTATTCAAGTCAATAATTAATTATTTAAAAAATGACCTTCATGTTTTTAAACTCATTTTGAATTATTTAATATTTTTTTTAAATAATGTTTTACTATAAAGAGAATTTAAGTTTTTTATTTTATTTTAAAATATACCAATCATGTATATTTCCTTAATAAAATGTTTTTATTATAAAAAGAAATGACGCGGTGAAAAAGAAATTGCTAATCGCCCTTCCTTTTAGTTTTTCTGCTTTATTTTCTTTAAAAGTGGATAAATTAGGCCTCCACGCTAGTAAACTTTCTCCTTTTTGCTACAGATAGCAAAAACTTACTTTTATTTGTTAACTTCGGTATTTTTTTTAAAATAAAGATGAATAACAAAGTAAAATGTTGCAGTGAAAAATACACAAGCATGTTCAACAACTATGTAATATATTTAAACAGCAAAATGGTGGCCCAGAAGTTATGGTTGTGAACCTCTAGAACTTCCTCAGGTGCCTTAACCAACTAAAACTGCACCACACCAAATATTGATGGCTGCAACAACTTAAACCGTACTCCCTCGTTTTCTCCGAAAATAAGAGCTAATTGAAAATTAATCGCTAAAATCATCTCGATGCGCATAGTAAAGCCCTAACCCCAAAATAAATCCTATTAACTGTCAGTAGAACGGATGCCAGACATTTCCAAATGACCAATTGTAATACAGATTCTTCACACGGGGTTGCATACAAACTGTAAGAATTAGCTGCAATCCACATTCAACACATCGTGCATTGTGACGGACTAAGTGCACTTGATCGAATAATAAACTTAAATGGGTTAAAAAATTAATCCTCAAAGATTGAAGCAAAAAAAAAGCTTTCCCGATGAGTGCATGAAAAAAATCACGGGTCTAAAGGTTTAATAGAATACAGGAGAAAATATAGTGAAAAACCATCAAGAATCTTCAAGGTCTCCGCAAATAAAAAAAAATGGATTTTCAAACAGACCAAAAATGATTACGGAGAGCAATAACCTCAATGAATGGACGAAATAAATACTAAGAAGAGTAAATATGGACGAGAATTTGGCAACTATTATTTCCTGGGCAAGAAGATATATGCTTATGGATTTCTGATAGAGGAGCAAAGAGATTGAATGTTCGTTCGTTAATATTTGAGTAATCGCCCCTGCAATGAGAGAGAACGACAATTAGACTAACTGTCAGTGGAACCTCAGAGCATTACAATACCAGATGGATAACTCCCTTCATCAGAGGGAACTGAAATAAGTTTTATGACAATGCTTCAAAAGATGACATGATTGTATTTGAATAAATTATTATTCATGAAAAATACGGCACTCGCTGAAAATAAATCTTAATGCACCTTTTTCAGTAAAATTAATATGCCCTTCCCTGTATGTTATTTTTAAGTAAACACGATAAATATGTAAATCTTTAATTTGTGGAAAGTGAATATTATAAGAATTATTTCCACACAGCTCGTCTTTGTTTCTTGATCATGGTCCAAAATTACAAGGTCACAAACGTGATTTTGTCAAGATATAGAACCCACAGGAAAAAAAACGAAATTAATGATTTATTGAACTGAACTATAGAATTAATGGTCAAAGTTAGGAACACAAAATTAAAAAATTGTAGATGCAGATGTATTTCTTCAATTTATATAAACCTAGAGTTCGTAATCTGTATGAATAGTAGCATTAATAAAATTAATTTGTGTGTGTTAAAATTTAAATAAAGGAAGGGTTGTTTTTATTTTATCCTTCTTAATAAATACATGATATTTTTTTATATCTGTCTGCACCTTTCTTCGTTTGTAAGTAGATTATTGTTCAGAAAACACTATGAATGAGAGTTTCTGTGTTATTTATCCTGAGAAAGATTTGTCAATCCTTATTTCTATTCGTTCATTTCTTTAAAGCAAAATTTTAAATTGTGATTGGGTAAATAAAAAAAAATTCACATTTTGTAGTTTTAAAATATATCAAAATTGCTTAAAGTTACCAAATTTTACATCAGTTTGTTGACACTTAGTTTAAAACTAACGGTGTTATACCGCAAAGAATGCTTAGGCCACAAAACTTAAGTTTTACATAATACAAACAGTATTTTTTAAAAAAATTACAAGCTATAATAAAGTATATATTTCTTGATTTTTGCAGTTTAAATCCAAAACATTTATTTATATCTAAAAGTATACGAGCTATTTATTTAATGTGCCATAAATCCATTGATACTGATAATATGCATAAATTAGTCTTTTTCACTTAAAAGAAAAACCTACATGAAAGAAGATAATCCTTTTTTTTTTTTGTTGAATTATTGTATTAACACAACTATTGTTATAAATTAAAGCAAATAAGAGTTTGCAGTCAATAATTATTTAGATTTACTGATTGCATATTTCTGATATAGTGATAAAGAATTTTGATGGATTTATTTTCTTTGATAATGTGTAAATAGAATTCGACTTTCAAACGAATGCCAAATATTAAACTTGTTTTAATTTTTTAATTTTCAGTTTTTATTATTTTAGTTATGAGAAAAGATATTTTCCACAAATAAATTGTCATATTTTTTAATATCATCGAAAATCAAAATATATTTATGGATATGCGACGTTTTTATTTATCACATCTATTTTCGTCTTTATTATTATATCACCAGAAAACATGTTTAGTTACAATTTACGGAAAAGAAATATATTCAAAATAATTTCATTATTCCAAAAGTGTTACCTCTTGTCGTATTATTTTTTATTTTAACCTTAATAAATCAAATAAATTCTACTTTGAATATTGTTTTCTTTTTTTATTGCTGTTTACAAATGTTTATTAAGAAATGTTGAAGCATAGTCAAGACGAAAATTATCTTATCTTAATAAAGAAACACATTTAAAAGTTCTATTTTCATAGCATTTGCATTTTTGATTTATTATTTTAATAAATAAAGTTCAAAACATTTGGTTAGTTTAAAATATATCGAGTGCAATTAATAAAATAAAAAGAACGTCCATCTATCTGATAAAAAATATTATGAAGGAGAAAAACTATAAAAAATTGCATTCACAGCCCCCAGCATTTTTCTTATGCATTTCTTATTATTAATGTATGAGGTTACACTATTAAAGCTTTTTTGATGATTTCGTTTCTAACATTTAATTGCTATATCAAAACTACTTTGTAGTATTCAATTAGAAAAATTAGTACTGAAAATTTCAAATGGAAAATAAACATCAATTTAACTAAAATCGTTCAAAACATTTTTAAGAATTAACAAATACATTTTCTTATTCGCCTCAGTGTGCAATGTATTTTAAATTATTTTATTTAGTTATCCACAAGAAAAATTCAGAATTGCATCCTTCGTACCTAAATGTTTAAAAACTGAAATGTCCAAGCTGTACAGGAATCGATATTTTTTACCTTTAGCGCAATCATCAATGTTTTCTATTAAGAAAAATTAAATTGTGTATACGAGAAAGATAAATAGCAATATTATTGTGTGCAGTTGTTTTTAAAAAGAAATTTTATTTACAGTGATCGATAATTGAGTGTTAGAAAATAATATAAAGAAAGCAATCAAGCATTATTTCACTCATTGGTTAGTATATAAAAGTTATTTCTCAGCTAATGAAATTAATTTTGCTTCAGTTCACTTTTCCTATATTTTATTGTTATTGCGCAGTGAGCATATATTCTATTCAGATGATTATAAATATCTGTCGCTTAAAAATACGATTTCTCGTATTTTATTTCAGAACGTGTGAAAGATTTGATAAGATAAACACATTGAGAAATAGTTGCATAGTTGACGCCGTATTGTGCAAAAGTAATGGTTTAAAATTCAACTATGTTGTTTTTATTTAAGTGTGAATCCTTAGGAAATTAAATTAAATTCATTTTAATGGGGTTTTTTTTGTATTTTTGCTGGTAGGATTTTATTCTGTACATTAAGAGTTACTACACATCAAACCATTTTATGTACAGATATAGCATGCACGGTGTGGCTGAAAACTGTTTTTAAGAAAAATAAATTCCACTTTAATTCTGTTTTTTTATCCAAATAATTTAATCTTTTTATATCCAGGTCATACTCTAAATACTGGAGTTAAATCCAAGTAGATAATTTAGGTAATATTGATTTTTCATTTTTATTTTGTATTTCTTTTAATTAAAATATAGTAAGTTTTTTTTATTTAATTTACCTGCGAGTATATACAATGAAGGAACTAAGTGCAAAAACAGTAATTTTTGAAAATCCCATGAAAATACATATGTTATGCAATTTTATCTTATTTTGTGCAAAGGAATTACATCGACCTGAATATTCTTAAAAAATTGTGACTAATAATTTATTCGGCATAACCACGATTCGGTTTTGTATAAAAACATGTTATAATGCAAATCCCATCTTTTCGTTTGAGTTTATTCCAGTGATTTCTCCCCTTTATTTACATATTTAATTTTCCTAAAATTTTTGTGACCATGGTAGCCGACTGGTTATGGTCGCGAATTCGTGCCTGGTGTTGCCAAATCGTGGATTCGAAAAATGATGACCCGCCAAGTAAAGTGTGACTGATGCATAGTAACCCTTTCGTGGGCCATTTATTTCTCTTTTGAATTTCTTGGCGATGCACGTAAAATCTGTCGAGAGATCAAACGTCCTCCCGTTGGTGTGGTGTGGTAGTTAGGAGAGGGGGTGCTAGCTCAGGTGTCACCCGCGTCACTTGACCATGGTTCAAAATTACGCGGACCGTTCCCAAAAGCCCTCGTGTAGCTGAACAGTGGGACGTTAATATTCACTCCCTCACTGGAATTTCTTGTACATTTTTATTTTTTATTAACAATTAAACGATAGCATTTAAAGAAATATACTTTATTTTACCGAATTCTACGTTTCTATTAAAATTTTAGGGGTGAGAAGAATACTTCCCAAGGAAGCATTCACCATCATAAAGAAAATTAAATTTAATGATGCTTATTTACCACGAAAAAAGATGAGAAGCAAGTTCAGTGCACAAGGGAATATCACATTTTGCACACCTGTAGTGGGTCCTCTTATTATGTCCCTTTGTGTGACATTTCCTACATCGTCTATAGTTGGAAACCATCTTTGGCATATCATTCCCCACACTGGCTAAGCGCACATCATCCGAACTACACACTTCTTTGCTTGGAAGCTAGCAGGACTTCCTTTATTTTTTCTTGAAGAATACCCGTCTATTGGCTGAAGAGCTAATTCTGTACGGAATGTTAGATGGTGCTCACTTCTATTTCTTCTGTTCACTTGCTGCAGTATGAAACTATTTTTGATGGCAAAGTCAATTCGAAAATAAAAAATACGATGCCACTATTTTACAGATGTTCTTATTTGGTATCTTTCTTTTCTTTCATCAAAGCGATCAACCCCTCCCATGACATCATTATTTTCAGCGACAGCTTTTGGACAAAGTACTACTTCTTTAGTACCATCTGTCTTTGTTCAATTTGTAGATGTCATAATAGCTGAAATATGTGCATTAGTATAAAACTGAAGCGGGAATTAGTCTTTCCATCGTTATAATAGTAGGGGAAGTATATTATAATGGGTTTTGTGCTTCTCACATTCGTATTTTGTAAGATCATGTAGATACAAAGTTCTCTTGTCAAGGCCCACGAAAGGTTTGAATCTGTCGAAACTAAAGTTTTATTGCTGACACTGTATGGAAGTTTGGAGAAGGGCGAATGTCAGCTCTGGTCCCGTCACTAATCTTTCAGTGTAGCTCAAAATTACGAGATCCGTCACCAATAACGTTGTGTTGCTCCAGAGGGCAACGTAAATTTAAATCAAATCTTTTTAAACTATTGTATAATTCTGGCCTAACATGGATCTTAACATTGTTTAGATATGCTCTTATGAGCTAATATATATATATTTTTTAGTTTATGTATAATTTGGGAACTTTTTTCTTCGAAATAAACTTTTGAAGCGATCAAGTTGAAAGAATGTCGAGGTAAAATTTATTCTAATTAAATCAAACATAGGATTAAACGAATAAGATTACATTAAGAAATCTATACGCTCTAATGAAAATTACACACACTTGATTCTCCTTTGAGTATTAGCAATTTCTATCAATTATCAAATTTTTAATCAAACCATTTATATAATGTTTTACTCTAAGAAAGCTAGGGAAGATCCAGATTTTAGTAGAATCAGCATCGCTCTCCACTTAACCAGAAATCTAAAAGCGACTTAATCCATCAAAGAATTTTCGCGTTCTTAAAAAATTCCTCCAACGCATATATACAAATAATATAAATTGTTCAAATGCTTACTAATTAAATCTTACATTAATCTTTTAATAAATGAATGTTAACAATAAACTACAGTGGGCTTAGCAGTATTCCTCTCTACATGTGCACAACGTGTAGTAAGACATTTCAAATCTCGGTAAAAAAATAATCGTACTTATATTGGAATCAAAGTTGCATAGATGAGATTCATTTTCATTCAGTGTACTTATTCGTGTTTAATTTGTCATAAAAACAATTATGTATACATACATAATACTTTATTTTTCATTGTAACCTAGTGTTTTATGTATAACAACGGAAGAGGTCCAAGATGAAGAGTCCATCAGAGTAAAGGGACCATATCCTTTCCTTTGTCTGGTAAGTGCGTCCATAGAAATGAAATGGCTAAAATCCTTTGCTTTCAAAGCTAATTTAAATTATAACTACATCTAGGCCATTGGGTACAGGTGTTCTAAATTCTGAGCTGCAGTCATATGATGAAAATAATACCTTTATATTTTCACATAGCACTCTAGAAGGCTTACATCTAGTTCAATCTATCATGGCAGCTGAATTATTCTGTACTAGCTAGAGCAGTGGTCCTCAACCCCCAAGTCCCGAATTTTTTGATCTGCAGATCAGTACCGGTCTGTGGATCAAATGGTTCCGGGCCGCCAAAGGAATATTAAATTATTTCCATTTTATTTACAGTGTGTATTTGTCTTGGGTTTCTGCAAATTTCCACGGAAATTACTTTATATTTCATGTGAAATCCCTTTATATTCATTTTTGGTGTAACTGTATTTTATTCTGAAGACATATTTAATTACGATTACATTATAAATTTATTAAATCAAAACAGCATAAAATAAAAGCAGTTAACGCCCCCCCCAGTGGGCCGTGGTAAAATTATCAAACGTTGACCTGTCCGTGGCGATAAAAAGTCTGGGTAGCACTGAACTAGAATATCCGTTCTTCATATCAGTAATTTCTTAAAAATAATTAAGAATTATAAGTAAATGCATCTAATAATCATTCGACTGAAGCATGATCTATTTTTAATCTTTACTTATGTACATATACCTTTACACGTGCGACATTCAGATAGAAACGTTCCCGATTTAAAGACAGTTTCATATTTGCTCAGCTTAACTTGTCCTTACTACTTGTACCGAGAGACTGGGATGTTGTTAGATGTGCACGTGATTGCCTCGAACATCTGGAAAGTCTTGAGAAAGAATCTCTCATGACATCAAAGCAAAATAACACAGAAAATCGTTTGCTATAAGCACGAAGCAAAAAGATTTTATACAAACTATATATACGAGAAGACTATACACTTTTAAGCGCAAATATTTGCTCGAGAATGCTTTGGCTTGCAGTAAGCCTATTTCGAATGTTTTCCTTTATCGATACCAAAATCATTTGATGATTGCCTAAAAAATATTTATTTAATCGAGATGGAAGAATTGGGCAGTAGATATGATGGAAAATTGGCGAATAAAAAGGTATGTGTTTAGTGGTGAAGCTAAATAAACCATTTATTTCTTGAATCAGGGATTAGTTCTATTTTATCATCTGAGTTTTCAAGTACCATACATGTAAAATAATGTATGCTTCATAACTTGCTTCACATTGTTCAACAAAGAAAATAATGAAAAGAGTTTTAAGAAATTATTTTCTTGATAAATCAGCAAAACTCTTTCCCTATAAAAATGACTGTATTTAATAAAGATTTTATTTTGTATACTATTTATATATTTTCCAATCCATCATTATTATTTTTCTGGTTGATTATGTCTTATTAAAATCTTTTGCGAAATGTTTCCGTTTTCTTTTAGGAAGCAACTTACCGAATAAGTTGCCATAGAGTAAAGATTTGTAATAAAAAAGTTTTTCATAAATAATATAATTTTAAAATTAAACAAAAAATTCCTTACTGGAAACTTTGTGATAAAATTTCATTTAAAATATAGTTTGACAATAAACCTATTAATTGCAGTTTATTTTATTTTTATACCATTTTCAACAAAAATTTGTCCATAAAAAATATTTTCCATATCTTCTCTATAAATTTGAAACACAATTTTAAAGGTTTCTTTATCAGTTCCTACTACTGTCATCTTCAAATAACTCTCAATATAGATGTATTAGACTATTTTTGCTTATTGCTAAATGAATGAATGGAAAATATTTTCTGATAAAGACAAAAATGATTCCATTTTTAAAAATTCGTAATTTTTTAAAAATATATCAGTTTATCACGTTTTCTCTTTAAAACTTTGGAATATTAATCAATAGCACATTTTTTTAAAATTTGACATAAGAATTTGAATGTTCGTTTAAAAATGAATGCATGTTCGTAAGAATTAAACGCGCGTCAAATCTGGCGATTTTTTGTTTGATAATAATTTAAATAATGCAAATTTTGTTTTTGTGTTTAACTTGTACGATATTAAATTTTATCAAACTTTATGATAGTTCTACCCTTTTTAAGAGAACGGGTTAAGTGTACTTGCCACCAATATAATTATTTCAAAAATGTTCATGGGAAGCTATTTTCTCACGTATGATTCGGCTAGCAGGACGACTAATATCTAGATTTTCAAGTCGCAAGCGCAAAGGACAACCTGTAAATTTCCGGAGCAAAAAGGAAATTTTTCCAAGTAACGTACGATTGATTTAAGCTGGTGACCATATACCAAATTGGCATAAAATATGTAGACGCTGGCGTTTGTGCTCTACTAAATCACACGAGAGCAAGATACGTTTTTATAGCTTGGAATGCCCCACTATGCACTGATCTCTGTTTTCAGAAATTTCATAAAAAGTAATATGAATTTTTTTTTTAAATTTTTCAGTATATATAAAATATGTTTTATTTATGATTTGTTTGGTATATTTTAATATTTAAAAATTATTATTTATAAATACCATGTAATGCAATATAAAAAGAAATGAGATGTTCTGCCTTCAAATAGCTACCAAAAAGGAAACATACTTCCAACAACAAAAAATGGCCTTAAAAATCAAATTAATTTTAAGTAATAGGCTAAACAAGAATTTCTTTTTTATAAATCAATCTAAACACAAAAAATATTGGGAAAAAAACAATACTAGAAAAAGATGCCCTTATTAGGGGTTAACATTTTAACAGTTACCAAAATCGTTAACTGCCTCAGTTAATAATCGTCATACTTATTATTAACTAAATGTTAATTTCACTTTAAAATTTAAAATAAGAAATATATGGCAAAGAAACATGAGGATTAAAAAAATGAAGTAAATAATGTTTTAAAATAGGATCACGAAAGGTAAAAAAAAAAAAAATTCTTAACTTCGATTATGGCTAAATCTGAACCACCTCATTATCCAACAGTTCAATTCTCGGCTGTCAATTAGTAAAATGTAGGACAGTTCATCCATGTAAACATCTCGAGGAAACAAACAAGAGTTATCACTCTTAAGTTATAAAAGAGTATAATAAATAAAATTTGAAATAAGCATTGTACACAATGCAAGAGCTTGATAAAGTAATTATCCATATTTCCAGAGAGAAAAAATATCTGTCTTCTTAATGTACGTTATAATTTAAAGGGACGCATCAAATTTTTTATGCATGCATTTTACATATTTATGTACAATATAAGATTTTTTTTTTTGCAAATGTAGGGCAGAGTAACAGAAATAATTATCTCGATATACTTACTCATAATGCATAAGCATTGTTGTTACAAAAACATAGGTCAATGAATGTCCTTGATAAAAGTATCAGAAATCCTCCTGCCCTTAAAGTTAAAGGTCAGTCACACACACTCACATTTACTTCGTGAAGTGTAGGTCAAATGGTCAAGTTATTTTAAAATTATTTCGGGAATATATTTGCACAGAAAATAACTTTTTATTAAATGTTTATTTTTAAGAATATTATTTTCTTATAAAAATTTGAATTGCAAACTTTTAATGACTCGAGCTGACGTTAATTATTTGTAATTAGAGAATCATATATAAATTATCATATTTATATTAAGGTACACATAATTAAATAATCATTTGGTCTTTTCATAACTAAAATTATTCTTATCCTGACTCTTTTTCAGTACAATATAAGATTTTTCTCTTGAAAAATTATAAATTTTATAAGAAAATTATTTATGACAATCAATAAGAATTTTGCAATTTAAAAATTATTTTAGAAATTTAAGTTTTTATTTAGAACACTTTTTTCCAAATGCACACAATTTCAAAAAGAGCTATTACTGAAAGATTAATGTTGCCAGTAACTTAATAATTTTGAAAAGTCCCTTTCATCACATATGTGTGTTAGTGATCACATTGATCACATTAATTTATCAAGGAAGATGCAAATATTAGTGTACTGATATTAGTTGACTTTATCAATATTGGCGCTGCCAAAAGAAGCCAAATGGTAAAAAGGCATGATAAATTGCCTGCCGTTATTAATTTCAAGAAGTTTCTAATTAGTTCCGGAAGTTCAACAAAATCGCTGAGTCTGTCACATTCATCGTCAAAATTTAGTGATGTTTTCCGAATTTTCACGATACTTCAAATTTTGAGTCTAAGCGGATTAAAGTAAAAATTGTTTTGATGTTTCATTTTGCCTGAATATTTCGTTATTTGTGTGTCGTGTCAGCAAACATAATTTGAGATTAGAGAAAAATAAATACCTAACGACAAATATTCCAAATCGGTAAGCACAATATGGCAATATTTTCCTAAAACACAATCCATTATATGCAAATAAATAGTTATCTTTCTGAAAAACGCTAGTTTTACTTGCTTAAACACAAAAAAAGCAATATTCTTAAAAACTATAAATGCACTCACCATGGATGACTTTCTGCATTCTTGAAAGCAATCTTTTCTTCTACCTTCTTTATAAAAATCTTTTATTTTATAACCAATTTTTAAATAAATATTATTAGCAGAATTAGAATTCATTGAGCACAGAACTTCCACAAAACGCAACTGTTCTATTTTAAGTAATTCTAAGCATAAATATTTTTGTTGCCACACTTTTAAAAACAAAAAACTACAGTTCAATAGATTCAGTTGAATATCGTCTGCATCAAAAATAAATAAAATTATTAATTGAAAAAATTACTATAATAAATTCAACATAAAATAAATACAAAAGACTTTGGATTTGCAAAAAAATGATAAAAAGGTTTAATAAAACTAAAAAAACTGCGTGTTTTTGTTTACAGTTTTATTTAATTTAGGTTTCTGGAAGTTTTTTTTATAATTTAAGCAAAACAAAAAATTTCCAAAGCAGAATATTTTTTGCCACAAATTTAAAAATAGAAAAAAAATATAATACAATCGCTTCAGTTATAAATATCGTTTGCATCGTATAAACTTTATATAATTATTATGAATTGCATAAATTAAAATAATGAAATTATCATAAAATAGATATGAAGGATTTTGGATTTGCAAAAAAAAAAAAAGGTTTAACAAATTTAAAAAAGCTGCATGTTTTTTTTTTCAGTTTAATTTAACATGCGTTTCTGAATGCTTTATGTAATATAAGTGTCACAAAATAAATTTTCAAAATAGAAGCAGATGTACTAAAAATAAACATCTTTTATGCTGAATGATATATTTATTCTTTAGAACTGCTGCTTATATTAATAAAAGAGCAGAAAATATATATGAAAATGTCGGTTAAATCTTCTATATCAAAGTCTGAGACTATTCTTTGAATTAAATTTTCTTTTTTCGTGATTTCCTCATTCTTGGAGGAATAAAATTATCGGATAAATTTTTCTTCTAAAATATCGTTTATCTTTATGTTGGCACACTATCTCTATTGTGAGATAGAAAAAAGTATTTTTTAAATATACGCGAATAATGTAATGCTTTTAAAAACAGGTTTTCATTGTGTTTAATGCCAAAGGTATTTTCACAATATACAGTGGACACCAAAAGTGTTCGTACACTTGCAATTTCCTATAAAATGTAATGTTTTTGACTAATAAATATTAATATATTGTATTTGTAATTTTTTATGATATCTGCAACTTGTTCTTAATAGAATGACATAAGTATTTTTTTAAATGATACAACTATTATTTTTAAAAATTAATAATCAAAAAGCTATTGAAAAATTACGCCACAAAAGTCTTCGTACACCTAACAAAAATCTCAACTTAGCTTTAAATATTGTATTTCTTTCTTACTTTAGTACTTAGTAGGATATCTTTTAGTGTCCATAATAACGTTTTAGTGTTTTGGTGTAGATTTAAACAGTTATTTTGTAATTTCTGCATCGGTTTTCCTCCATGCTTCTGTTATTATTGTTTTTACTTCCCATTATGTGTTTATATATGTCATGTTTTCTTTTTTTTTAAATCAAATTCTCACCAAATATGTTCTACTGGGATAAATAAGCGGATTGAGGAGGTTTTTTCAGAATTTTGGACAGTTATAGAGACACCAGAGGCGTACATTAAGAGCAAAGCGCTTGGCGTCATTATCCTGCTAAAAAATGAAGTAGTCTCCTATATCCAAATTTTCACCGGATAATTTAAAATTTCACTTTAAAATATTTAAATAGAGCTGATGATTCACAATACCATCAAAAAATACCAAATTACCTAATTTTAAAGTCGATTTACACCCCCAGGCAAGAACTTCTCTACCTCCATGCTTCAGCATGGTTGTGGAGGAGTTCTTGTTCCACATAAAGTCATGGGATTAAATTCCTCATTTTTTCATTTACAAACTATTATATGCCCATCAGAACTAAAAATGTTTAATTTTGCGTTATCTCAATCACAATTTGCTGTCAATTTTGAATTTTCTGAAATGTAATCCCAAGAATCAAATTGGACCAATCAACCATGGAGATGGAAGTGTTCTTGCGTGGAGGTGTAAATCAGCCTCAAAATTAGGTAATTTGGTATTTTTTGATGGCACTGTGAATCATCAGCTCTATTTAAATATTTTAAAGTGAAGTTTTAAATTATCCGCCGAAAATTTGGATATAGGAGGCTACTTCATTTTTTAGCATGATAATGACGCCAAGCGCTCTGCTCTCAATGTACGCCGCTGGTGTCTCTATAACTGTCCAAAATTCTGAAAAAACCTCCTCAATCCGCTTATTTATCCCAGTAGAACATATTTGGTGAGAAATTTGATTTTAAAAAAAGAGAACATGACATATAAACACATAATGTGAAGTAAAAACAATAATTACAGAAGCATGGAGGAAAACCGATGCAGAAATTACAAAAAACTGTATATATCTATACCAAAACATTTAAAAGTTATTGTGGACACTAAAAAATATCCTACTAAGTACTAAAATAAGAAAGAAATACAATATTTAAAGCTAAGTTGAGATTTTTGTTAGGTGTATGAAGACTTTTGTGGCGTAATTTTTCAATAGCTTTTTGATTATTAATTTTTAAAAATAATAGTTATATCATTTTTAAAAAAATACTTATGTCATTCTATTAAGAACAAGTTGCAGATATCATAAAAAAATTACAATTGCACTATATTAATATTTATTAGTCGAAAACGTTACATTTTATAGGAAATTGCAAGTGTACGAACACTTTTGGAGTCCACTGTATATATAACTTTAGTGATTCTTCGCAGTAGCTTTAAACAAAAATATAGTAATTACAGTATAGTAAATATTGATAAATATCTGCTTGAAAATATTGTTGTGTAATTCCATTTTATATAATTCCATTACTATAGTTTACTCATAATTTTCTATCTTTAAATTTATTATATATTTTTTTTTAAATTTCATGTACTGTTTAGGAAATCATTAAATGATGCAGTTAAAATCAGTATTCTTGAAAAACATGCTTTTTTCAATTTCTATTTTCTTCCCATACAAATACTGTCTATTCTGAAAAATGATTTTATTTTAATTTCATTCTCATTCAGTAAAAAATTCACTTCACGATTAAATTCCTTTTAAAATTTAGATCGAATCATCAAAATATTTACAGAGCTCTTAAATATAATTGTGAATACAAAGTATTCTTCAAATTAAAAATAATTCAGCTAGTTCCATGTAGTAAAAATAAATACTTTTGCAGTATCATCTTTCGATTGCTGAATAAGAAAATAATATATAGAGTGTCGCAATGAAAATTGAGTAAACTTTCAGATATTTTCTACAAAGATCATTCATCAAATGAATTATAAGCATTATTAATATATTTTATTATTTATACTATGAATAAATGCATGTAACTAAATAAGCTATCAGCAGCAATTAATTATTCAAAATGGATGGTGTTTAAATTTCATAGCAGTTAAATTAACTTTTATGTTACCTGTTGAGATTAAGAATTAATGTAAGAAATTGAACTGATTATGCTTACGTATAGAAACATTGAACGTAAATTTTGTAAATTCTTCTAATTGTTTTCTATTTTTATATTGTTCTATTCAAACATTTGCAAAGAACACTTTTATCTACAAAAGGATTATGTTATTTAAATATATGTACATGTGTGCGAGAGGACATAAATATGTATGCACACCCAACTCTTTTTTTTTTTACGCGTTTCTTACACAGTTTTGAAATAACACGATACGATAGGAGAAGAAAGAATAGAAATTTTTTTTTCTAGATCTATTTTTGACATTGACATTCAATAAATGTTGAATTGACTCGTGCGCGTCAACTTCAAACTCGTATGCAGCGTTTAAAATTGTTAATTAGCGTCGTGCTGCCATAACAACGTCAGCAAATATTTTACTTCCAAATACGTTGGTGCAAATAAAGCCTTGACAATCCACTGGTCATTTGTACATTTCTTACACGATGGTACTGCTATCTAAATGTTTCCATACTGTTACCGTGTTACTATTGGCATTTCAGTGTAATTGGCATTCAGTATACAGCAGAATGTCGTTTATCCGAACGTTTATTATCTGGAGCGTAAAATATCCGGACCAGTTTTTTTTTGTGTCAATTACATGTACTGTATATGAATACGTTTTCAAACAATGCAATGCTCAGCGGTTGTTTCGCTTGAGGCCAAAAGTGACGGAAAACACAAGGTGAGGGATATTTGGGGAATTTCAGTTGTGTGATTTGGTAAACATCTGCACGGAATATTAGGTCAGTTCGTTTCCAAGTCAAGGGGTGTATCTGTGCTCTTTCGTTGAGTTGCGAACTGCTATGGCTTCAAATTCAAAACTTATCGCAACGTCTTGAACATAGAGACAAAGCTTGAAATATTGAATGAATGAAGACGAGGACAACAACAACGAAAGTAGCAAGGGTCCATCAAATTCTGACACATTTTCTGTAATAGAGACAGCTATGTAGTGGTACTAACAACAATCAGAGTGCTGTCCTACTCAACTACTGCTGCTCAAGGGAATCAGACACCCTGCAGCGAAAAAACGAACGTGTACAATGGTACAGCGAAAAATAAGTAATTATTTTCCACAATAAAGGCAAATTTGCGACATTTTGCACCTATTTTGTCTTTTCTTCAAGCACGTTTCCCGCATGTGGTGATTTTCAATATTCATATAGTGTCCAGTTTCATATACTGCATGGATCACATTCGGTTTTCGGTTATCCAAACAATCGCGTATCCGAACGGTGTCTGGTCCCAATTGATTCGGATAAACGACTTTCTACCTAAATTTATTGGCATTTCAGTATTGCACAAAATCCTGAACACGCCCATTTTTTTTTTTTTTTTTTTTTTTTTTTTTTTTTTTTTTTTTTTTTGCCTAATTTTTGAGTTTGACTTAATTTTCCGATTGGTTATTATCACACTACTGTTATTGATTCTAATGGATTTTTAATGCTGATTTCAAATATGTTTGTAGATTTTTATCGATATTTAAAGCAGTGCTGCCCAAACTTTTTTTCACCCCGGGCCGGTCAACGTTTGATAATTTAACTGCGCCCCACGATCATCCTATTGTCGTGGGAACACTGAAAAGTTATGTGGAAACAAATTCTATAACGGACAGGAAATGATCTGAATGACCGAAAAAAAACATTATGTAATACGCATGTAATATGTTATGTTGTGCAGGATTTCTCTTTCAAACAGAAAGCTTAATTCACGGCAAATTTTTAAATAATGGATTTTGACCTCGAATTTAAATGTGTACTTAAGAACTGTGAGAGAAAGACTGCTGGAAATTAGATTACGAGACTTCAAAGCTCGCTTAAAAACCATTACTTACTGATTTACCCTGGCAACTGAACAATCATTATGGACTGTTAAAGGCTTTAAAAAAAGATACTAAGCAAGTTTTGTACTTCATGTAAGAAAAATAGTGCATATGTAAGACAACACATTTATAAAGAACTCAGTATCTTTAGCCCACAATAAAGCACCCGACGAAATTGTTTATATGGGCATGCATGACTTCTCGTGTTCACATCGGGAGAACAGGGTATAATACTACAAAATAAAACAAACTACGACAAAATAAATTGCTACCAACAGTGAGAGACCCTTTTGGAGACCTGTCATGAATTTTTCAGGATGATAATACTCCATGTCACTATACAAAAGTAGTCCAAAAAGTGTTGCCATGGCAGTTCTCGGATTTTAAGAAAACCTGCGGCATAACAATTATTGCGATATTTTCAAGAACCTTCAAACAAAGATAAATTAATTCAAATTTAATATTTCACACCCATGTTGACACGAAAGGATCTTTTGTGAAATTGGTGCATTCCATGCCCAAAAGATGTAGAACCATAATCCAAGCAAATGGCTGGCCTTTAAATATTAATGTTAAATCATGTAACAATCATTTAATATTCAAAAACCATGCTAAAAGTACAAGTTTTGTTATTCTACTACGTATTTTATGCTTTTCTACATTGCGTTATTTTGTACAAACAATACATTCTTGGGTTCAGGCTACTATAATGTAAAAAAATACTTGCAAGATTGAAAAACTATTAACAGATTGAAAAACTATTAACAGATTGAAATCGGGATTGAAAAATACATTAGAATCAATTACAACATTTAAATCACTACAATAATTTCATAAAGAAAAATTACGTCGAACTCAAAAATGAGGCAAAAAAAGTGTGTTCAGGACTTCTTGCCATCACTATTATTATTTTTTTAATATATTTTTTGAATAATATTTTATTGTACTAGAAAGTAATTTTTATTCGAAAAATAATATTTTATTTAGTAATAATTTTTATATGATAATTTTAATGTGTATGTGCACCCATTCACGTAACACTTTCCTAATTGCTTTTGGTAATGTACGACAATATTTAAAATTACAAAATGAGTTTCGAATCTTAAGCATAGAATTGCATGAGTTCATAAAGGATGCAAATTATGTGATATGTATATTAAAACAAAAAAGACTTAATTAGATCTTAAATCCAAATATTATCCAAATTTGAATTTTCCCGATTAAAAGTAAATAGTTTAATACAAAAATATGAAGAAATACATTAAATTCTTTAATATATATAATAAAATAAAAATGTTTTAAATGTAATAAAATTCTTTCATTTATAAATATCCAAAATACCTTGATAATTTTAATAGTAATTAAATTTTAAGAAGCTTTTAGGTGTCATTTAATCGATGTGTTTAGGTGTTTTAAATTTTTCTATTGCAAAGCAGAATATTTCTGACAAATAGATTAAATATCATAATTCTTATTATTGACAAGTATTCGCCTCTTAGTTTAATTTTAATAAAACCGTTCAATATGTAGCAACTAAACTTTATGAATACAATCTGATACAAAGCAAAGATGATCACTAGCAGCTTAAAAATTCGAAGAAATAGCTTTTTGTTAAAAAGAATCTACAAGTATCAATCACATTTCTAACATTTTTAATGATAATTTTCAGAAGATTTATTTCCTAAATGAACTCATTTTTTTAATTCTTCTTGTTTATTTAATGCTGAATTGCTTTGTCTACAAACCTCAATATCTGGCTAAGTTTTTTTGGAATCAGGCAAAGCTTGTAAAGAAATATAAATTCTTTAAAGTAACTATCATTTGCTCTCTTTCTACCAGAAACTGACAGTCGGAAAATAATCCATTATAGGACTCAAGATTTTACTTAAGGCTGATTGATAAAAAGTTATTGATTCCTTACAAAGTTGAAAAGAAACTTACAGAAACAGAAATAAATAGTGTAGAGAAGAAAAGTATAAACGAATTAGTAACAAAAGCGGTTGAGTTAATTTAATAAAAGTGATTGGAATTCTAATATATTATACTCATGTATTTAAACATAAGGCATTGAAAATTCGTTTAAAGAAACCATAAGCGGATTCGAAATTTCGTATTTCTTGGAAGGAGCCAGTATATGGAACAATTGTTTTTAAACTATAACAGGCATTGCGTATTAAATAGTTTTGAACTCAGCTAAATTCAGGATATATTTTACATATATAAACTATAATCAAATATCTTTATTGTTCTGCTTGATTATAAAGCAGTATGCCACATTCTTCTTAAAGATTTGTTATCCATTAAATAAAATTGCATGCTTATTCCACATTTTTCTTTTTCTGCTAGTGGTTATTAACCTCTCGTTTTTATCAAATTGACTTGTTCACAATCTATATATGCATTTTCACCTGAAATTCAAAGCTTGTATATTCCCAGCATTCCTTTAAAAACACGTATAACCGATCTATATAATTATTGAACATTTACAATTTAACAAAATTAATAATATAATTCAAGCAAAATATTTTTTCAGTAAAATTTTCAAATAATTAATTAAAATTATTATTCAAAAACAAACAAATCCATGAATTATAGCAACTAAATTCACTGCACTAATTATTGAATTTTAAAATTTAGGATAAAAAATTATTTTTGAAGTTTAAGCTGAACGCTGAACACACATATTCGCTTTTTCCATACTTTTTATACCATACACAAATTTTGAAAATATTAAGAAACTAAAGAAAACTAGAAAGATTGAAAAGAATGTAGAATTTTACAAATCCGAGAAGGATTGTATGTCTGGTCCATACGGAACATCATATATAATGTTTTTTCCCTAACGCGATCCAACTTTAAAAAGCAAAAATTTTCCTATCAATAATAATACTCAAAATAACATTAACACCCATTTATAGTTTCAAAGTCAAAACCTTTCAAAGTTGATGCCCGAAAAGGAAAGTCAACAAATGTAATAATAACTTCTTTTTTTTTTTACTTATCGTGATTGAAAATCTAATCGAACAGAGCCAATCGTGTTGTTACAGCCAGCTTGGAGATCGGTGTTAAATTTCCATAATTTCTTTTCACTTTGACCTTGACATGAGTTGTTTTCATTTCGTTTATTTTACAGATTTCCTCGTAATTTCTGAAAGAGCACCTGAGAAGCAATTAATCAGTATAAAAATGTTCACCAATTTCCCTTAAAGGTAAACTTAAATCATTAGAAAACAATTTTATTTGTTTCGAAATGTCTGTTACTATTTATTGCTGATGACATAGAAAAACAGTTGCTTTCTTTTAAATGTGTTTTTAGGGGGGGGGGGAGGGATTATCGTCTAAATTGTTGTTGTGACTGATTCTTCGAAGAATTAGGAAACTAAGAGATATTTCTAAAACTGTGTAGCTTTTTTTCTCTTGCTTACAATTTTCTTTGTTTTTTTCTTGCTTACAATTTTCTTAGAATTCTTTCCGAGACTTAATGTTTTACTTTCACATCATTCCTGTGCATGAGATACGAATTTTTGTTGTAAAATTCAGAGTTAAAGTAAGAGGGCTCGGCTTATAAAAAAATATCTGCTAACATCGGAAAAAGTAATTTAAGTAAAGGGGGCTTTTTTTTAATATACATCTTCCATTAGCCCTATGCAAGCGATTTTAACCTTTTCAACTTTTTGGATATTTCGAATAAAACTTCAATTCTAAGAGAAAAAAGTTACATTAATTCTTCAAATTCTGTGCCTGAATCACAGTTTCCGAATAGTCAGTAAAATTCATATTCTCTCATTAGAAAGCTTGAATACATATAAGCAACATGCAGTGAGTTTTTCTTCCAGGCCATGAAACATAGGCCGACGATCACGAGCCAGTATGAATATTTCTTCCCGCTTCTTTCCCAAAAGAATTTTTTTTCAATTTGACTTTTTTAAAGGGTCTAGAGTTTTAGGAAAATTATTAAAGAAAAAACGCATTCCGAGGATATACACGGATCGACCTATATTCACATTTCAAATAGATTTGTTTGGTTTTGGTTAAGCAACATTGTGTTAAATAAATGTAAATATAATCTGCATTTGACAAGTTTCGAAAATATGTGCAATTATGTGAGTAATAAACAATTGCATTAACGCATTTTAAAAAAGCGATGAAATAAATTCTTATTCATTCTGTTAGGAATATGTTAATTACTAGAAATCTTAGATTCCACTCAGTGGCGTAACGTGCACTGCCGCAACCCCCGCACCGCGGGGGCCCCAGGACTGTAGGGAGCCTGAAACCTGAGTGATACCAAGTACCAGAAGTGGCACTAGGGTTGGACAAACCGGACCCCTGCCGGAAGCGGCATTCGGATCCAATTTCAGAAATATTTTTTTTTGTTCAAAAATTTTTATATATTTTCTGCAATACTATTGGGGGGGGGGCGGATTCGGTATTTTATTTAACGTATCTTATTTCCTTATTTTGTTCTCTGTATGTTGGGAGTGCATGTTAAATCATGAAAGTTGATATGTTACAAATCTTTCCATAGTAACTTTCTCCCCAACCTGGAGTGGGGTCACAACGGACATTCCTTTGAACCATACGATGTCCGATTTCAGTTATCCAAAAGGGGAGAGGGGTAATTAGAGTTTATGGTTGATAGACAACCCCATGAGATGTTTTATTTTAGTTATCGAATATAGTTGTAAGTTAAAATAAACACTTGTGATCCCTACCATCACTAGACTCTTTTTCGAAGAAATTCGCCTGAAATGGGCGATTCCTTCTCTTGCATCTTACTCGTTTCAAATAATAACAGGTAATTATGTTTTTAATTTCGAATTATTTTGTATTTTTTAAGACTTAAAATAATATGTATAATTGTTATGACCCTTTTCGTTTGCAAAAATTACTTTATAGGTGTATATATATGTAAACAATTCATCTTTTTTAATATAATTTTTTGCTTTGGAGGGAGGGATGGTATTTTCCATTTTTGTCCGTAGCGGCAAAACTACTAGACCCGGCTCTGCCAGTACGTTAGATGCGACTTGAAGCTCAAAACCTGACTTTGTAGGGGGGGAGGCTTAATATTCTCCGTTTCGCCACTGATTTAACTACTCTTTGACTGAATCAAGAATTTGATACTGAATTCCATTAAAAGCCCTTTGTAGAGAATACCAAAAATCGCTTCCCATTAATTTCAACTAAGCTTTAATAGATTGTTTTAGAGAATGTTGAATGTTATAGTTTGTAATAATCCTACTTCCCTTCTACCCTGAGACCCAGCTAAAGGTGTAGAAGGAAGTGAAGGATTGTTCGACATGATAATTTCCAATTATTTTATTTTACACTTTAATCGACTCAGACACAATTCAATGCAACACTAAAATAGGATGTTCCAACCAGACAACAAAGGAAAGGAATGAGAGTCGCGTTTGAGGGAGAATACATTTATAATAAACCACTTTATAATAATAGTTTTTCTACCTCAATATTAATTTACACAGTAGTTATGTAATTAATGGCTACTAGGCTACCACGGGCACAAACAATCCTTTAGAACAGGGCTCGGCAAACTTTTAGTTGTGGCGTGCCAAACCGATTTACTAATATGATTCAGTGTGCCACGACGTTTTTGAAACAATTCGATTCCCGCGATAATGCATGCAGAATTAGAAAAAAGATATGTCAAAATATAGGTTTTATTATATATTAATTTTCCATCATTTAAAGAAATTTCTTAACATGAAAATAAATAGTATAAGATATACAGTGGGTACAAAAAGTATTTGCACACATACATTTTTGTTCACAATTTATAAGAAAATACATTAAGAAATACAAAAATTGGCATTTCAAAAATAAAGTAAGCCTATTCATTTAAATTAATTACAAAAAATACAATAATATTAATAAAAAACATTTTTTGCAACAATATTAAAATATCTTATGTCGAAAAAGTATTTGCACACTCAACTCAACTTTAGCAAATTTGCATTTTTTTGCTAATTATATTTGACAGTCATCCCGCAGTAAATAACATACGTAAGACTACTATAAAAGGAGGTATTGTCGAAACTTTATCAGTTAATTGTCGATTTCAAATTGTTAGGGCACCTAAGAAATCTGAATTGCCGATTTCGTTGCGAGAAAAAAATTGTTTCTCTACGTGAAAATGACCTAAGTTATCGAGAAATAGGTAAAAAAGTAAATGTTTGCTTCTCTACTGTTCGGTATGTTATAAAACGTCATAAAGAAAGAGAATCTACATCAAATAACTTGCGCTCTGGATGCCCAAAAAAACTTTCACTGCGAATTAAGCGAAAAATCATAAGAGAAGCACCGAAAAATCCATTTGTTAGTGCAGTTACATTAGCCAATGATGTCGCTTCAACATCTGGAGCTCAAATCTGTGCCCAAAGTGTTCGAAATGTCCTGCATGATGCACAAATTTATGGGAGATCTCCAAGGAAAAAACCTCTCATGACTGAGCGAAATAGACTGAAGAGACTTGAATTCGCTAAGGAATATATCAATAAGCCAATTGATTTCTGGAATAATGTCATATTCTCCTACGAGAGTAAGTTCAATATCTTTAAATCAGATGTCGGGAAATTAGTTTGGAGAAAACCTTGTACTGCTTTTCATACCAAAAATGTGTTACCTACAGTTAAACATGGAGGAGGTTCTGCTATGATTTGGGGGTGCATGGCTAGCAAAGGAGTTGGTAATTTGTGTTTCATTGATGGGAATATGACAGCTCGAACCTATATTGATGTGTTGCGAGATAACTTGCCACAAAGTGCAATAAAATTGGATATCAGTAATTCGTACTATTTTCAGCAAGACGATGATCCCACAAGCACACTGCCAGTATAACACGTATGTGGTTGCTTTATCATGTACCCAGAAAACTTGCCACTCCACCACAATCACCAGACTTAAATCCTTTGGAAAATTTGTGGAATTCTGTGGATTTAAAAATAAGAAAAAGGAAGATTTCAAGCAAATCTGCCCTTAAACAATCCCTTATTGAAGTGTGGTCGAATATTGACCCTATTGTTACAGAAATTTAACTAAATCAATGGCAGCAAGATTACAAGCAGTAATAGATGCTAATGGAATATTTTACTAAATATTAGTTATTTGAAATTTGCGTGAATATTTTATTTATTTTGTGTTCATGCAGGTGTGCAAATACTTTTTTGACACGAGATATTTTAATTTTGTTACAAAAAAGCATTGTTATTTATATTATTGTAATTTTTTGGTTTGTTTTGGATGATTAAACTTATTATGATTTGGCAATACCAATTTTTTTATTTCTTAATGCTTCTTTTTATGAATTGCAAACAAAAATGTAGGTGTGCAAATACTTTTTTCATCCACTGTAACTATTTCTTCAAAAAAAAAAATATTAAAATTGTACGTATATTATGTATTTTGATACATATTTATTAAAATAAGAAACAGACAAGATAAAATATAAGTATTTCCTCTTTCATTGTAATTAAATATATATATATATATATATATATATATAAAAGATTAATAAAACTTTTGATGCGAACCTAGTGTCTACTTTCAAATCGCAAAATTAGGTGTATAATTTGTTACTTTCACTTTGACACGATTCTGAGCACTCAGTTGTTGTCACTCGACTTTCCGGACTCGAAATATTTTTCATGAGGAAAAAAATTTTTACTTAGATATGTAGAACCAAAAGCGGAAAGCAGAGTACATGCAATTTTCTTTCTTCAAATAATTAAATTTCTCCAACAATAGCTTTAAATGAATTACAAAATAGCTGTAAATTTGTCTTTATATCTTTCAGATTTTGTTCTCATTCCTTAAATGTCCATATTTCTTCAACTTCAATATACTCAAAAATTGACAAATTTGTAGAGTAGCACAGAGTACCACTGAGAATTGTATGGCATGCCACATGTGGTATTCGTGCCATAGGTTGCTGACCCCCTACTTCAGAAGAAGCCGAAATGTAATATTTCAGAACCTAAAAACATTACAGATAATATAAACTAAAGAAAATTGAATCAAATAAAACAATAAATGTGAAAACAATAACATTATTCAGAATAAAAGGAAGTATTTTTATTCTAATAAAAGCACACCTGCACGTTTATTTTCTTTGTGGGAGATAAAGAAAATGAAATAATATCTAAACAGGTACATCTCAGTTTACGTTCAGCGTATCATTTTCCGCTTTTATTTTATTATTCCTTTCCGGTCAATGAAATTGAAAAGGTAGTATGGTTGACATTTGAACAAAAACATTGCAATGAAAAGGAAGAAAATATAGTGTGTCTGATGAGGAAATTTGCAATCACAGCTCTCGTATCATCGAATATTGATAACTACTGCCATTTAAGCTACAAGTAGAAATGTGATACAGCAGTGGCGTAACGTACAACCCCACAACCCTCGCATTGCTGGAGTCCGTGATTCTAGAGGGCCCAAAACCTGACTGATGCCAAATACGAATTTAACCAAATTATAAAATATTAAAGGCAAAATATGATTTTTCTGTGTTACTCCTCTATGATAGAGAAAAAAACAGATTTTTCGTGAATCTGCCGCTCTACACTGGCAGTTTTCATTGGCACCAGAACTCGGACCCGCGATTTGACACCACCCACGAGATCATGAGAATGGCCCCTCGGACATCGCGGCCACGAACAGATGTTTTTAGATTATTATGATTTATGATTAATTATTAACATGACTAATTATTTATGAATAGCGACTTTTTAATTTAAAAAGAGCTTTAATATGTGGTAACACAAAAAAATTCTTAGTATCAAAATGATTAAAAATATTTCATTATGAAAAATGGATCCTTCAAATATAAGCATAGAATTAATAGCTGAAATATAATACTAAATTTATTCCATGTGCAACCTTTATTGTTTATACTTATAATTTTTTTTTTCATTTACGTTCGTATATCATTTGTCATATCTTCATCTGTTTTTATAATTCTTATTTTATTTTTATTCTACTCACTAAAAGATTGATGTTCTTTGTGACCTTGAAGATAATCGTGCTTCTAGGTTATCTGAAACTTCAACGTACAAAATACATCTATTACTCTTCAAAATGTGTAAACAAACAATTCGAATACAATGCAGTTTGTTGACGTTTCAGTGTTTTAAAATTTCCTTTCGGTATGTAAGCAAATAAAATAATAAAATATTCAATAAATAATAACTTAAGAATTGTGAAATGTATTCCTGATACTAAGAGAGTAATTACCAATTTATTCATTTTTCACTCAAAGATTTCCAAGAATACATTTTTTACTATCACGAAATGAAACAATTATTTTGAAAAACCGAGATAAATTGATTCCAACACAATAATTTTTGTCCTTTTCCAAGCATACTTGTTTTATTTATAGACATTTGAGGTAAAGCTTTTATTTTTAAAATGTTATTATTCAAACCTTAAATACAACAATCGTCTGCGTTAAATATATTTTCTAAATATAGGCTGATAATTAACATCAAAGGCCGATTTTAATAATTCATTCCAAATTTCAAATAATGTATGTATTTTTTTTTATTTTTTTAATAATTTACAAATAAAATAGTTTTATTTCAAATGATTTTTTTAACTTTTTTTTTTCGAGGACTGACTTTATTTTCTTTTTAATCTATTTACTAAGATTTTATCTGAGATATACGATAAAAGTTTTCATTCCATTGAGTAAATACACAAAAGTCATAAAACAGAAAAATGTACATTATTTTTTTCTGTGAACACTAGAGTAATATGAACAGAAGCAGATTAATTTTAAGATTTTATTTCAGGTTTATTTCTGTAATCCGATTGCATTACGTTCAGGCATTTTTTACTAATTTTTATTCTCTCGCGCAATTAGCTTGAAAAATAAGTACAACGTAACACTACTTCAGGTCATTTTTTGAATACCTGTTAGGAAAATAAATTATGTAAACACTTTAGTCTATAGTGTAGAGATTCTTAGTCTATATTCGCATTTTATTTTTATGCAACATTTTTTTCAAAAAAAAAGCAAAAAAAACTAAAAATTAAAAACAACAACAAAATTTTAAAAAGAAACATCTGTTCACCAAAACTTTTTTTACGAGATTATTACTTAATAAAAAAATTGGTAGTTATAGAGACTGCCGATAGAAGTGAAAACTTAGAACTTTTAGAATTAAAATTTGAAATTTCATATTGTTTGAATTAAAATTATCAACACCAATCTTATTTTCACATCTATTGACACTCCAAGCAACAACTAAATGCATGTTTATATGGTTTTTTATTATTCAATTATATTACGAGCTGTACAAAAGATCATGACAAAATATAAATACAATTCAATTGAAATAACAATTAATATACAATCATATTATTTATGGATAGTATTTGTATTTACTTAAATTTCAATGTACTTGAGTTTTAACATTATTTTAATTGTTCGCATCATTGTCATCATTAATTTCAACAATACTTAGACTTTTTGTACTTCATTTTGTTCTAAAAAAGATACAATAGGCTTATGGTAACTAAAGTAAGTAAGGAAAATGTTTGATTCAAATTTATCTAAGTATCGCGTAAAAACCGCATCGATCGTCGTTTTATATTTTGTAGTACTGAGTTTTCGATCATTGGACATATTTAAATTAAGTGTTTCAATTAGAAATTCAATTAGTGGTAGATTTTTATCATCTGAAAAGTTAATATTGAAGTCTCCACTTAAAATCATTGTTACATTATCATATTTTCTGCCAAATCTTTTTTCGAGTATTTCTGAACTTTCTTTTGAAAAATCATGAAATTTTCGAATAAAAATTGTTGTATCTGTCTCATAGATTTTCCAGGCGAAATATAAACGACAACCATTAATATGTATTGCCCATTCTCGGAATCGCAAAGAGCAATGCACAGTATATACATATTGAGCTTTTCACTAAATCCATTCAATTTCACTTATAAGATATACACAGCACTATACGTCAGCTGTATAGCTACAGATATATATTGCTATAAGCATGTCGGTGACGCGAACACACGAGATTTCACCCATCCAAAAAGTGTGTCTGAAGCGAACAGTAGACTTCGCATGCGCCAGTCAGAGCATGTCGGTGACGCGAACCCATAAGATTTTCCCCTGCCAAAAAGTGCTCAACGCCGCTAAAGAAGTTTTCACTTCAAAAACTACCAAATATTTTATGAAGTAGTTTATGGAAACATACATTAAAATACATTACATGTGTTACCTTTTTATTCTTAATTATCAAAAATACAGCTATGTATTTTTACAAACACTTAAAATATTTCTAAGTATTTATTCTGCAAACACCAAAATTTCACCATTTGAATATGTATTATATGCTATTTAATAAATGTTTTACGACTTTCCTCCTTTTGAGGAAGCAAATATTTTTCACCGCAATAACAAATCTAATTTAAAATATGACTCCAACTTTCTAAATTTTCGATCTAAAAGATAAGATGTTAGATAAAATATTGTTGTACATTGAAAGAGGAAAAGAATTTTAAAAATTACAGTCCTCATTGTAAATTCAAAATTGTTTATTCATTCTAATAATAAACAAGTTCATCTTTGTTGCAGTTATAGAACGTATAAAATGAATAGCTTATTTAGAAAATAACTGTTTTAGAAAAAAAGTTTGTCTTAGAACTATTTTTCATTGCTGTGTGGCATACTATACTTATAAAATATCAATTGCTGTATTCATAAAATCCAATCTAATTTTGTAGCTAAAGTAAAAATTCTTAATTGGAAAATTGATGTCAATATCTAATTAAAGAGAAAATTGGTTACCTTTCATAAAGCCTCTATTTAGTAACTAGAAAAATTCTATGATGGAATTAATAAAAACTTATATGAAAAGGACTTATTAAAAGTAATTTTTGTTGCCATAAACAATGAGTGTGTTTTTATATTTATAAGAAAAGGGATTTTTTATAAACATTTATATATAAATGCTTTTTAAAAGTATTCAGTAAAAAAATAAATTTTATTTTACTAGCTTAATATTTTAAGGAAACACAAAAGGACATAAAATAATTGGGAATTCAAAATTAACAATCTATGCTTGTTAAATTCTGTGAATTTATGAAAGAATAAGAACACATCATCGACCCTTATAAAAACTATGGGGGGATATAAAAGTTCTTTCTACATCTTGCTACTGAAGAGTCAATTAAAACAGTTTCTTCTTAATAATTAATTTTAGATATATATTTTTAATTTTATTAGTCTCTTTAGAACATTTTGAAGTATTTGAATATTTTCTTCACTAAAATTTATTAAAAACTTTATCCTTAAAAAGTCTAAATTCCTGTGACATGCAGAACATTAATATTTTGCTAAGACGTTAATATTATTTCGCTTCTTTATATATATATATACATATATATATATATATATATATATATATATATATATATATATATATATATATATATATATATATATATATATATATATAGTCTTATTAAAATGTAAAATAATCCTATAAATCTTCGCTTATGAAATTAGGCTTAGTAATTTTAGCTTAAATTCAGCGTTTTAAATATAAGTTGGGCTGTTCAAAAGCTTAAATAATGTATATCTAGTTTCAAAATAGGAGGTACTTTATAGTATATTTAATAAGTTAAAAGGAAATAATCCACTATAAATTCCCAAAATTGAAAACAAAAAACATTTTCGTTTCATATTTTTTTAAACTTATTTCCATGTGTTTGAATAATAAATAAGCAAAATATTTTTTTATTAATTATGTATAATATCATTCTAGTTTTCCTTTTAATGTTCCATATGTTCTAAGCTATAGATTTTAGTATAATACTTCAAAATCTCAAAAATTTATTTTCATGAATATGTAATATAAGACTCGAAAATACTTAAACGTTGATGAAATGATTCCGTATGAGCTAAAAAAATTAACAGTTCCCGTTCTTATTATGAAATTGACATAAAATTAACGAGTTTCATAACGGTTATTTCAAATAAGTTTAGTTTATTTTAATTCCATGCCACAAAACTAAACTTCATTTATAATTGTGTTTCCATAGAAGTAATTGTACAGGATGTCCCAGAATTATTGGGACAAACTTTAGGTGGAGGAAGGGGACATCACAAGAATTCAGATTTTAATAGCAACCAATGATTGGAAACGCCATAGGAAACTAGTAGTATGACAGGAACAAAAAACCAAGAGACACAAGACTAAGATCATTTAGAATATTTATTGGTCAAAAATATTACATGTGCTGTGGCGGTACTCTTTTAAGATGGTATGGGTGTAAACCTTCACGTTGCAAAAAAAAGACCTCTAATGGCAGAAGCGATGGCTCGTACGCTGATATTCGGACTTCTTAGAACATTATCCGACACATTTTGTTCCATGATGGGAGTTCGAATCACTCGTGGCCAGCCCTCACTATGCCTATTACCTCGTAATGATCCATATTCACACAAATTATGATGCAAGTTAATAAATATCTGTCGGTCCGGTGTGTCTCTTTGTGGGACCTTTCACGATACTATCTTTATGCTGCTCGTGCGTTTCCTTCTGCCTATCCGTAAATCAGGTGTTCCATAGATGCTCTTAAAACGTTCCATACTCTTCTGCAGGTGATGACTGATCAAATGACTGCCGTGATGCAGGTCTGTTTCCTCCAACGCTCATGTGAACAAAGCCACCTAGCACCGAACGAAGACGTTTCTGACCATGGATTGCTCTGCAAATCTAAAATTATTGTGATGTCATCTACCTTACCTTAAAGTTTGTCCCTAAAATCCGGGTACACCCTGTATATTTAAGTTAACCATAAAAAATATAAGGCAATTTTAAAATTAAAAGTTAATTTCAAATTAAATTCATTTAATTGATTTTAAATTAAAATTAACAGAATTAAAATTAAAGGTGGTAATGTGTAATGCAAATATTTTATCACATGTAGCAGAATGTGTTTTGGAAATTACTTCTGATTGCATTTTCATCAGTATAAGGGGAAAAAATACAATTTTTAAATATATATATATATATGTACTCTCAGTCCCAGACAAAGAGTTTGCTATACAATTAATAAGGCTATTTTACTTTGATTTACTACAGCTTATCATGAAGAAAACTAACAGTAATTTAGTATATTAATTATATATATGGGATGAACTGAATTGTTTTATTTTATGTAAAAAAGAACCTTTTTCTCCATGCAATATATTTTGACATAAAGAATAATAAAACATTATGTTTACGGTGTGGCAATGGAATCATTCAACCTTTATTTCGATACTGATTCAATGTTTGAGGTCAGTTACAATCAATTTTTTCTCTCTCTCTTAACTTAAGATATAAGCAGTCATTTATGGTGCTCATCAAATGTTTACGGGGAAAAAATAAGCAATTTGTTCTCTAAGTTCGTGCTGTAATTTATTATAACCTTGATATAAAAAATGCTCTAAAGAGATATAAAATGAAAACTGAACGAGATATTGATAACGCATAATAAGGAATATTAAACTGCTATCTTAACATTACTGCTCGATAAAATCACATTTTCTGAAGTTTAAAAATAATTACGATAACATAAGCGCTCGCAGATTTAATGTAAGATATTTCAGAGTAAAATTAACTTTGAAGACGAATATTCAGTTTCTCGATTTACAGTTTAACTGATCCGATGATAGGTTAATAAGAAATAAACTTAAGCGATTTTCTTGATTCGTTAATGAAAAATTCTTTAATTTACATTTTGTCTGTATTATGATATCTTGTACATGAGTACTTCTGTGCTGCATGAGCCAAAAGGTAACGTGAATGCATTTATTTCATTTTATTTTATAATTCTTTTTTTTTTAATTTAAAAAAAATGGAGGAAATACAAGACGATCTATGATAAATTCAAAACTGGAATTTGACTTGTACTTCTTTTGTTTGTAAATTTCGATAAAATTTCAAATTTGACAGTTGGTTAAAGACATTCAAGTATTAAAATTCTTCACAAATGTTCAAAATTTTAAAAAATTTGGTACTTTTTCCGTTTTGCCGGGGCAGGCGATAAAGTCGCCAAAAATGGTACAACCGACGTCAAACGGAATATTCCCACTGGTAACCTTTCACCACCACATTTTCAATTCATTTTAAAACAACATTTTGTAGGTTTTTATTGTGTGTTGTCGCCAATATAGCCTGCTTGTCGGAAAACGGAAAGTACAAATTTTTTGTACGTATACTTTCAAATAAAATACGTAAGCAAAACGTTACTTACCTATTGTGATTTTGTAAGAAAGTTTCGGCATAAAGCAAAGTTTTTGGCAACAGCAAAGTGCACGAACTGATTGTTCTGACTGTAATGTCACATGAATTTATGAACTGATTGGCTGGAAACACGTAATTGTAGTTATCATGTGACAATGACGTCACATAAGTATTGCCCATTCTATGATTTATTTTTAAAACCACTAGTGTCTAAACAATTGAAGTAAGTATATTAGAGTACAAGAATAGTTTAAAATTTTATCTTTCGCTTTTATACCGTTAAGAGTAAAAACAGTACATATTTATTAAAAATTAAATTTGACGTTGATATAAAAGCTCTAGGTAGTTTTAGAACATGAGTTTGCTCGAGACATAAAAAACGCACGCGTGAATATTCATATGCACAACTTAAAAGGATTTTTCGTCTAATTTTTTTATTAAAGGAGCAAACAATCCAGTGTCGAAATATTTAAAGAGCTTTTACACATTATGGATAGGAAATGATTATAATCTAAATGTAATAAGGTTTCTTAAGTGATAAAATTGTTTTATAAGTGCCGGTGCTTTTTTCTAGCGATAATCGTGTGTGTGTGTGTGTGTGTGTGTGTGTGGTGTGTGTGTGTGTGGTGTGTGTGTGTGTGTGTGTGTGTGTGTGTGTGTGTGTGTGTGTGTGTGTGGTGTGTGTGTGTGTGTGTGGTGTGTGTGTGTGTGTGTGTGGGTGTGTGTGTGTGTGTGTGTGTGTGTGTGTGTGTGTGTGTGTGTGTGTGTGTGTGTGTGTGTGTGTGTGTGTGTGTGTGTGTGTGTGTGTGTGTGTGTGTTAATATTTCACTGATTCTCATTAAACATTGTCAAAAAAGAACAATTTATTTCACTAACCTTAAGCCACTCTAATGTTTAACTACAGAACGCAAATAAGGTAAATCTTTTCAATAGATATTTATAAGAAGAAAGTGGAAACAATAATTTTTAAAAATCGATGTAGCTGGAAATCTGAAGAGCTGCAATCGTATGTACAAAAAGCCACATGCGGCTCACAAGCTTCAGTTTGCTGACCCCTGACCTAAATCTTCCAAATTCATACAGTGCCCGCGGTAATCTAGTAATCATGTTCCCAAACACATAGCCTGCTTGTCGAGTTAAGGGTTAGATTCCTAATACCACTAAAGACCCCCGTGTAGATGGACTGTTGCATGTCAAATATGTCGTGGTTCAAAGTCCTCCATTGGCATGGTGGGGAAATTAGGAGAGCGAAATACAGGCTCAGGTGTCCTCCATGTCACTTGAACATGCTTCATAACTACTAGGTCTATCGGCAACAGACCTCGTGATGCTTTAGTTGCGACTGAGTGAATATAAACGTCGCACTGTTCAGCTACACGAGGGCTTTTGGCGACGGACCACGTAATTTTGTACCATGGTCAAGTGAAGCGGACGACACCTCAACTGGCAACCCCTCTCCTAACTACCACACCACACCAACAGGAGGACGTTTGAGCTCTCGACAGATTTAAGGTGCATCACGCCCCTACACGGCGGGTCTTCAGTGGTACTGGGCTCGAACACATGACACGCTATCCATGATCCGATACCTTGACCACTTGGTTACCGTGGCCACCTTTAGTTGCGACGATAATAAAACATTCCCTTTCTCACTCATAACTTTACTCAGTGGCGCAACAACCCATGAGGGCCAAGGCGTACTGTTCCCAACTCAGTTTGTTTTTATGACCTTGGACCCCGAAGTGCATGAGCAGATGTTCCGGTCAGTGGTCAGT